>JAKLML010000031.1:0-287908 GCA_022813425.1 Aureobasidium lini
TGGCCAATCATGTGCGCCGATTTCAGTAGTAAGGAGGGTAATAGTATCTCAATTGAGATAGTCATCAAACGCCTGTCCAGAGTGCTCTTGTAATGAATGAGTTGTACACTTCCTTCCCTTTGTTATTTGAAGAGGTGTTAGCCTCCTCCATAAGGGCGATTCCCTATGTCGTGTTCTTCCTTATTAGCCGAACACTGCTTGGAGGCAGTTTCTAAGGGTAGGTGTAATGTCATAGTTGGGTTTTCGAGCACTCTTTGCTGCGGGGTCTGCTAGCTAGTCTGCCAGACGGTCTGCACGTGCGCAAGGTCCACCTTACTCGCGCGAAAGACAACCCGAGACAAAGTCAGGGCTGCCCCACCGACATCAATATTTACTATCATCAAGGTGAATCGATTCTGCTTCTCCATTCCCTTCCTTTCAAACCATGGACATACCAGTTGCACCGGAAGGCAGCATTTGATAGTGACAAGTCGTGGTCGATTCGAGCTCAATATGGACGTTACCGATCAGGTGGCGCCTTCCTTCATAAGCAGTGTTTAACTCGTTGCATGATTGCTTGGTAATTGACAGTGGAACGTGTATTCCGTCAGCCGCCATACAACCCCCTCTTTTCATCCACAAACACTATCCAGATCTCAAGCTCGTTCAGCCATCAAGCTGAAAATATCATCACAATCATGAAACTCTTCGTGTAAGTTCATGCTCCTTGAAGCTCCCTACCAGCATCCCGATTCACTGCTGATGAGGACGTATAGATTAGGAGCCACTGGATACATCGGTGGTGATGCACTTCACGCCATCGTCAAGGTCCACCCGGAGTACGATATCACTGCTCTGGTCCGAAACCCCGACAAAGGCGCACAAGTCGCAGTGGACTATCCCAAAGTGAAGCTAGTCTACGGCGATTTGGACTCATGCGACCTCATCGTAGAAGAGTCTCAGAAGGCAGATATCGTCTGCAGTAAGCAATCAGTATTGTTTTCGCCGTAGCGATGGTTCGACTGACATTATGTCAGACTGGGCCGACGCGGACCATGAAGCAGCTGCCAAAGCCATCATCAGAGGCCTCTCAGCCAGACAGTCCGAAAAACCTGGTTACCTCATCCATACATCGGGAACTGGTATTCTCATGTATACAGATCTCGATCAGAAGATATTTGGTGAAGATGCCACCAAGATTCACGATGACTGGGACAACATTCAGGAGATGATTACAGGCATCCCAGACCATGCACCCCACAGGAACGTTGACAAGGTGGTCCAGTCTGTGCGCGATGGCAAAGCCGTGAAGAGCGCCATCGTCTGCCCTCCATGTATCTACGGCGCCGGAAGGGGTCCAGGAAATCAAACCAGTGTTCAGGTGCCTTTGCTTGCTCAAAACACCTTGAAACAAGGCCATGGCATCCAAGTTGGTGCTGGCAAGACCTTCTGGACTCAGATCCACGTCCACGACCTGTCAGACCTCTATCTCAAGCTTGTAGAAGCAGCCGCAGCTGACGGAGGTTCTGCAACCTGGAATGACGAGGGCTACTACTTCTGCGAGTCTGGTGATCTTGTTTGGGGGGAAGTTGCCCATCAAGTTGCGAAATCTGCTCACAAGCAAGGGTTCATGAGGGAAGATCAGGTCAAGGAGTACTCACCCGAAGAGGTCAAAAAGCTGGCCGCATGGGGACCTGCGCTGTGGGGATGCAACTCCCGATGCCGTGCTATCAGGGCCAAGAAGCTGCTGGGATGGTCCGCCAGCTCTCCCAGCCTGAAGGATGAGATCGATGCTACAGTCTTGTTCCAGGCAAAGAAGATGGACTTAGTCCCTGGACATGCAAAGATCGCTGCTGGAGATGCATAGGTAGGTGCCTTCAGAGGTATTGGCACGGATGGACAAGAACGAGTGTTTAACAATGCCAGCAAGGCCCCTCTTCTCGGTCGCTAGTTAGCTTGAAATAATGAAGATTCAACAAGTTGTCCCACACATCGATTTCTTGTACTTTTCCCGAGTTGTATCTAGGCCTCAACGACCTCAATCTTGGCCGCCTTCGCCCACTCTCCATTTCCAGCTGCACTTTCCTGACGAATAGCGTACAGTTCGTCGATGAAAGCAGGCACAAAGGTACCAGGACCCCTGACAGTGTCTCTCTTCGCAGCCCTCTCAGCAGCAATTTCATACATCAAGATACCAGTGACAGCAGCGAGCAACTTGTCCTCCCTTTCGATGGCCAAGAAACTCGCGATAGTAGTACCCAAAGTGCACCCACTCCCAGTAATTTCACCCAAGAATGCATGTCCATTGCCAATCTTGAAGGTACGTTTACCATCAGAAACGACATCGATCTCACCAGTCATCAAGACCACGTTATGTTCTTTGGCAGCGACCGACTTGACCAGTTTGACGCGGTCGTCGAGAGTCAAGGTAGATGCACCGCTGTCAACTCCATGCTGCTTGAAGCCAGTGGCTCCGGATACAGTACGGATCTCGCCTTCGTTTCCTTTGATGACATCGAAGTAGCCGCCACGCATGAGTGCTGCAACGCCTTCGCGACGCTGCTGGGTGGCTCCTGCGCCGACAGGATCGAGCAAAACTGGTCCGCCAACACTGTTGTAGGCAGCGATGGTGTTGAGATGGTTAGAGCGCATCTCCGGAGTGGTGGTGCCCATATTGATGACCAGACTGCCACCAAAAGATGCAAGATCATTGGCTTCGAGGCTGTTGTTTGACATGATGGGACTTGCGCCGACAGCAAGAGCCACGTTTGCAGCAAAGTTCTGCACGACCAGGTTCGTCATGTTGTGGCATAGAGGCTTCTTGCCTGCCAAACGCTTGACGAGCTCAGGAATTCTACGCACAATATCTTCGTGAGAGAGCGCCGGGGCAGAGATAGAAGTAGCGAACGGGGGAGGGGTTGCAACAAGCTCACGAAGGTCGGAAGCGGCCTTCTTCGGGTCCTGAGCAGCCATGATGGCACTAACGACAGCGACACCATCGAGGCTCTTCTCTGCAGCAGCAGTCTGGTAAAGCACACGCTGGCAGTTCTTTGCATTGATGCCACCAATACAGACAGTCTTGATCTCCGGTGCAGACTGGGACAGGACCGAGAGGATGTGCTGGACTCCAGAGGTGCCAATAATCGATTTTGTGTTCTCCTTGGTGGGTGTAGCGAAGACAGTTCCCACACCCAGGTAGTCAGCTCCTCCTTTGGCTGCAATCTCGGCTTCCTCGAGTGAGTTTGCAGTTACACCAATGATGGCATCCTTCCCAAGTAGTCTGCGAGCAGATGCGAGGTCTGACATGCACAGTCAGATTTACGAGTCTTACTAGAGAAGCATCACACATCTCGGAAGGTTGTCCTTGCTTCACAGATTGCATCTGAGAAATGGAAGATATTTGGGATGGCACGCTTACCGATGTCATCCTGGCCAATGTGAACACCTCCAACACCAGCAGCCAGAGCTACATCTACTCGGTCGTTGATGAGAAGGGGAACATTCGCAGGCTTTGTTATAGCATGGAGAGCCTTAGCAATGCGGATCTGCTCAGCAGTGTCGCTGGTCTTGTCACGCAATTGTACAATTGTAACGCCTACAAAGAAGTCAGGTCGGGAGCTGCAAGATGTTTACGGCTGATGTTCTCGGACCTCCTTCTACGGCAGCGCGAACAACTTCGACAATATCCTTGTCGCCGAGAATGGCGGGAGTATTGTCAGTCACCAGGTAGACAGAGTAATCTACGTGCATATTGATTTATTGTGTGTTGTTCAACAAATCAAGATGCGGGTTTGTTGGTTGGGAAGGAAGAAAGAAAGAAAGAGATCAACCGATCCCGGCGCCGAGTCACGACAGAGGCTCATAGTTGGTATTGCAGACGCCGATGGTCGCTGCCATGATGAGTGAATACCTTCAAGTGACACTCGTCTGTTAGAATGAATTGATGTATCTAACTGTATCGAATTCACAAAGATGTATCTGAAGGCAGGAGCGAACGAGTGAGAAGCTGCTGCCTGCACAGCGCAGAAGATGTGCACTGATGGAGCTTTCATTTGAGATCACGATCAAGCTCCCATGCGTGCCGCACGAGCACAAGCATCACAGGTTATGAAGCAGCAAGACAGTCACTTGTTTTACACGGCAAGCACAGGCTCAGCATGGACAATCACAAGCGAAGTGAGAAGTCCACAAGCAGCAAACAGAGGCATTGCTTGTGAACAAAGGTGTCAAAGAAATGGACATTGACAGACAAGGGACACTCGGACATGTCACGCGTTCGCAAAAGCGGCCGGTGCTCGAGCGTCTCGTCTCGGCAGGCGGCGGTGGGGGCGGCAGAATTTTGTGCCTTTGACTTTCCCGTGAGTCGCTCGCACTCAAGGCAGGACTTCGACGCTTCTTCCCTCTTCTTCCTCTCTTTCCTTTCACACAACACGCAAGAGTTGCCATCACCAACACCTACCACGCTTTGTGTTTGCCTGGCCTCAGACCTTCGCAAACTTTCCTGAGACAACAGACAGCCCGCCTCCATCTACACTCGCCCGCACCCCGGATCCGAGTTCAAATCCACCAAAACCCGCGACATTCAGACCACGCAGGCAGTTTATGTATTCGTCCCGCCGCTCTCAACGACTCGCAGTTCCGGACCCTCCCAAGCTGCAGCCCTTTCGTATATTGCGAAGACCTTGTAGCAACCAACTTACCAACGACTGAACAATTGCATGTTATCCATTGACATCGCCGACTCTTCGTCAACCACCTATAATATCAAATCACCCTAAAACATTCTATACCAATAACCACCAACAACCGCAAACATGGCTGGAGGTTCTGTCAACATCCGTCGCGTACGTCTACCCCTTGCCAGTCCCACACACACATTATACTAACCCTTCTGCAGGACATCAGCGACCCCTTCTACCGCTACAAGATGGAGCGTCTTCAGTCCAAGATTGAAGGCAAGGGTAACGGTATCAAGACCGTCGTCGTCAACCTGAGCAACGTCGCTCAGCAACTCGCACGTCCCCCTACTTGTAAGCTGCCTCCAACTCTCCTCAAATTTGCACACACTAACCACATGTAGACGTCATCAAGTACTTCGGTTTCGAACTTGGTGCCCAGACCACCAACGACCCCAAGGATGATCGCTGGATCATCAACGGTGCCCACGAAGCCTCTAAGCTGCAGGACTACCTCGACGGCTTCATCAACAAGTTTGTCCTCTGCAGAAGCTGCAAGAATCCCGAGACTGTTATTAGCATCAAGGACCAGCGCATTCTCATGGACTGCAAGGCTTGCGGTACCATAACCGAGGCCGACCCTCGCCAGAAGTTGTCTTCCTTCATCTTGAAGCAGCTCCCTGCCAAGGGCAAGAAGGACAAGTCCACCAAGAAGGCCGAGCGCAGAGCTAGAAAGGAGGCTGAGCGTAACGGTACTGCTGTCAACGAGGACGGAAATGGCAGCCCCAACGGTAGCTCCGACCAGGACGATGACGACGCTGATCTCGGCATGGATGCCGGTAGCGACGACGAGCTCACCCGCCGCATTAACGCTGAGGCCCAAGAGCTTGACGAGCCTGAAGAGGAGAAGGAGGTTGAGTGGACTGTCGACATGTCCGAGGAGGCCATCAAGGCTCGTGCCAGAGATCTGCCCGACGACCTCAAGCGCGCTCTTGTCGTTGAGGGCGCCGAGGACGAGGATGGTGAGGGCAACCCTTACGACCAGTTCGGCAAGTGGATCCTCTCCGAGGGCGAGGCCAAGGGTGGCGTTTCCAAGCTTGACGATGTCGAGGTCTATCTCAAGGCTAAGGATCTCGGTATTGAGACCAAGCACAAGACCGTCGCAGTTATGGCTCAGACCATCTTCGACGAGAACATTGTCAAGCAGGTCGAGGCTCGCAGCAGCATGCTCAAGCGCATGATCTCTTCCGAGAAGCACGAAAAGGCTTTCCTCGGTGGTTTCGAGCGTTTCGTCGGCATGGAGAAGCCTGAGCTCATCCCCCAAGTTTCTGCTATCCTCCTCCAGTACTACCAGAACGACCTTGTCTCCGAGGAGACCCTCAAGGCTTGGGGCTCCAAGGCCAGCAAGAAGTACGTCGATCTGGCTACCAGCAAGAAGGTTCGCCAGAGCGCCCAGAAGTTCATCGAGTGGCTCGAGACTGCTGAGAGTGATGAGGAGGACGATGAGTCTTCGGACGAGGAGTAAGCATACTCTTTCGAAGAAGTTGCTACAAGACCATTGCAGACAGAAGCTATTGGGAGTTCATGATTACCCACTACGATTATTGGTTTAGCACAATCGAGCTATCGGGTCTTGCTTTGTGTGGCATTATAATTAGCTTTTAGTACTTGCTCGTCTGTTTTGAGGCACCTAATGAACGCCCTACCTCATCTCAAACGTCTAATTCTCCTGATCTGTGACTGTTGTTTGTGCTCAAGTCATGAAGTGATTGTTGTTTGTCGCCCTCTGTCGATGTCTTGAAACTCGTCTCCAGGCTTTGCGTCCGAACCACGAAGTTCAACGCGCACCTTTCACCTTTTTCCAACAATCCCAAAACTTATCAATAATGACATAACATATCGTCAACTTTCAGTGACTTGCCGAACACTGATTTAAACAAAATCCTGCCACTATGGACAACAACATTCCGCGCAACACACCTGCGCTATTGGGTATGCTGCTCGCATCAGACAGGCATCTCCGAGATTAACAACCGTACACAGCGCGAATCGACCAACTCCGCAACAGCCTGATCAAACGCTTCGAAAACTTGGTCGAACAAGCAGCGGTCAGTGAAAATGAACAAGGGTGAAGTTAAGCACCTTTACATGATGATAAGTCAAGACGCAATACGGGATGCGATGGCTGATGAGCATGAGAATGCAGATTGAAAAGAATGATCGCAATTCCACTGCTCTGAGCCAATATCAGTCGCAGATTGAGACTGCTGCTTTGGTGAGTCGCTTGTTTTCGTTCAATGTTGTTCTTCTTTTCTTTTCATTCTCTTTATCCATGCTCTTCTACTCTCTTTCCTCTTGCAGTCTTCTAAAGTGGCATGTCCTTGCTACCTTACCTCTCAATTCATCTGCGAAGTGCACTTGGGACGATAGGAGAATTGAGTACAAGTATGGTTGCTTACACGTTGCTAGATACGCACAAGCGAAGACATCCTAACCCTCACACGCCAAATGCAAGAACTGTGGTTGTTCGGCCAGCTCAAGACATTGGATGCAAGCGACATCCAGGGACGTATTGATGGAGATGCTAAAGAGGTCGCTGAGATGTTGGCCGTTCTTGTTGGTGGCAGTCAGGAGGACAGCACTATCAAAGTCGAGAACTGAGTGTTGTTCTTGTCTTCTCTCGGAAGTGCTACTCGGTGAAGCAGAGGATTGCCGGACACACGAATGGCAGGATCATTTCGAAATGATTAAAGCAGTAATTTTCTGCTCTTTTGAGATTCTACTCATCATATCTCCAGTTTACTGAATCGTCTCGAACCGTGTATGTTTTGGCAAAGCGCTCGACAACACCTGCTACTCACATCGGAAATGTTCGGTTATGCTCTAGATCCAACAATGGTAGGTGACCCTGCCCCTACTCTTCCCACTTCTTCCGATTCTCTCCTCAAATCCAATCACAAACAAAGACCACGGCACAAATCGGCGACCTCGATGATACCGCGGTCCAAACTCGGCATGTCACAAGAAACAAAACACTTTTTTCGAGTCAGAGCAACGTTCATGTGTGTGTCTCTCTCGGGCCAGAGGGACAAGCCTCGGTTGTGGCAGACTCGCAGCGGTGCCTTTCCCCAGATCGGCGTTTTGCGGAGAAGAAGAGGCGCGCACATGCAAATGTCAAAGCCGCTGCCCCGCGACGTCATGCTCGCAAATAATTGTCACGGCGAGGGCGTGTTTGCCCATGCGATTGAGAGAGTTATATGTGCTTGAGCAAGAAAAGAAACGAGCAGCTGGCCAGATCAAGCAGTGTATCATCTATGAATCGAAAAAGAGGGAAAGAAACCAAGCTGTTCGGCATCTTTGGAACGAGAAGTTTAAACATGGCAGTTTGAGCCTCTAGAAGCTGTTGCTCTGTCCAATACCGAGGTGATCCATTCGTCCTTGCCAACCCAAGAGGTAACCGGTAAGGGTCTGATGACTCAAATCATAGGAAAAGCATGTCGTAAGGAGATGAGAGAAATAAATAAGATGTAGCGTTTGGGATCTCCTCTTTTCGTACCTGACCTCTTGTGTTTTCTCTCTTCCCTGCTCTAGCGATCAACTGCCAATTCTGTTGCTTCGCTTCGTATACCACCAGCCCGTGAAAATACACCTCGAATATCTGGTCTCCCAGCCCAGCCACTGGACTCGAATTACGCAGCCACTTCGAGAAGCGAGCAATTTGCCCACCACGAGCACAACAAGAAAGCGACCACATTACTAGGACACACACCTAAGGAAACAACGATCTATCCTTATTCGCAGATACCCCATTTGTATTAGAAAAAACCA
This sequence comes from Aureobasidium lini, assembly GCA_022813425.1. Lineage (NCBI taxonomy): Eukaryota > Fungi > Ascomycota > Dothideomycetes > Dothideales > Saccotheciaceae > Aureobasidium > Aureobasidium lini. The sequence goes on from JAKLML010000031.1 coordinate 8,484, forward strand.
TGTCGGCAAAATCAACAAAAGGTCCTGGCGGCAAGAAGCCAGCTTCGGCAGCTACGAACCTCGTGGCTGGCGGAGGAGCAGGCATGATGGAAGCACTCGCCTGTCATCCTCTAGACACGATCAAAGTCCGCATGCAACTCTCAAAGCGATCGCAACGTGGTGTAAGTTTCTCAATCTCCCTCCACCCCTGCCTTTGCTTTATACCTTCCCTCTTCACTTTTTTCGAGCCATGAACTGATAGTTGATACAAAGGGTTCTCGCCGTGGCTTCATTCAAACCGGCGTCCAGATCGTAAAACGTGAAACCCCACTCGCCCTCTACAAAGGCCTCGGCGCCGTGCTCACCGGTATCGTTCCCAAAATGGCCATTCGCTTCACCTCCTACGAATGGTACAAGCAAGCCCTAGCCTCCAAATCCGGCGAGATCACTTCAAAAGCTACTTTCCTCGCTGGCCTAGCAGCAGGAGTTACAGAGGCCGTCTGTGTGGTTACGCCCATGGAAGTCGTAAAGATCAGATTGCAGGCTCAACATCACAGTATGGCTGATCCGTTGGACATCCCCAAATACAGGAATGCGGCGCATGCCTTGTATACTGTGGTGAAAGAAGAGGGAGTTGGTGCGTTGTACAGAGGTGTTTCTCTTACTGCATTGAGGCAGGGAACCAACCAGGCTGCCAACTTCACCGCTTATACCGAGTTGAAAGCTTGGTTGCAGGAAAGATCTGGACACCCTGAGGCTGGGTTGCCTGGTTGGCAGACTGCTTTCATTGGATTGATTTCTGGTGCTGTGGGTCCGTTCAGTAATGCTCCGATTGACACTATCAAGACGAGGTTGCAAAGGAACCCAGCACAACCTGGTGAGACTGCTATTGGCAGAATCGTTACCATTGGTAGCCAGATGTGGAAGCAGGAGGGCATCAGGGCGTTCTGGATGGGCATTACACCACGTGTCATGCGTGTCGCTCCTGGTCAGGCTGTCACATTTGCCGTGTATGAGTACTTGAAGGAGATCATGGAGAGAGGAAGAGAGATGGCTCCAGGAGGAAGTTACGAAGAGTAAAGAGATAGACGAATTCACCTACCATTGCGACAGTCATCTTGTTTCACAACAATGTTCTTTGTGGGCTTCTGATCTGCAAAATGTTCTTGTAGGGTGCTTTCATTCAATGCATCCTTCGGTCGATCACGGTGATTTATGTGCAACCCTCTATCTTCTTCCAGGCCTCTTGGGTCTGGCGAAGCCTTTACTCTCCACCTTTTGCTCCTGGAATTCAGACGCCAAAGTGGCTGCTGACCATTCATCAGGCGAGCTGGCTTCGAGTCTCTTTGTGATGTTCAGACCAACGTTCGAGGCCAGAGTGACAAGCTGCGAGCGAGACGAAGCGTAGACCATGCGTTCCTTGATCTTGCTCTTGCTGGGGCAGCTGTACATGAATACGACGCCCTGCTGTCCAGGGTAGTTGTAGAAGGAGTAACGAGGTTCGGACGAGCTGATCTCGGAGCTGAGGTCGGCGGGTTGGATGTCCTGCTTCGAGGCGTCGAGGTGTAGTGTCTCGGTAGCCACGTCAATTTTCTGTTGAGGTTGTTAGCTTCCTCCAAATCTTGTCTCTGTTCTCCAGTACTTACAATCATGACCAGCGAACCCTCACGAGAATCCTTAAGGCTCTCGAGGGCATTGCTGACCTCGTCTCCAAGGTTGAGTGCAATACCCGCGCTGGGGAGACTCCTACCACCAGTACCACCGCTCTCCTGTGCCTCGGCATCTTTGATGTGTTTCAGACCAGCCTCTTCCTCAGTCAAAGGAGCATCCAAACGGTTGTGTTTCTCATGGCGATCCCAGCCCGCAGGCGTGAGCTCCTCAGCAGTAGTGCAGAAGACAGTCTCGCGGAAACGCTCGACTCCCAATTCGCGCACCAGTGTCAGGCGTGTCGAGGCAAACAGCATCTTTTGGCGTACATTGGCTGTGTCGGGTACGTATGTTACGGCGACGTAGCCGTCGGCTGCCGAACCATCTTGCTTGAGCAGAATGTATCTTGCTTCGTCCTTTGTGAGGTGTTGCGAGAGGCCGGAAAGGTCGCTGCGGAAGTCTCCACTGGCTTGGATCGTTTCGAGGGGTACGAGGGTCTCGTTCTTTATCGTTGCCAGGAGGCCTCGTTGTGATGATGAGGACACGAGGTTGTTGAATGCATCCTGCAATTCTTTGGATGCTGTATGGTTTATTGTCAGACTTGCACCGTGTTATCTATACGCGGACCACGTACCTGAGATTCCTGACTGCATTGTGGCGGTGATGTGTTTTTGTAATCAAGAGAGATGGCGGTGGACTGCCCCTCGAAGCTCAAGCACGAGTCCAAAGCAATGACGCGTTTCATCTCCAAGTCAACACTGAGCTTCAAGGCCTCACCTTTCTGTTCAACTTCAACCATCTAAATCAATCATATGAAACGTTAAAACTCAAGTGATTATTATTAACATCAGTCCGTGCCTAATTGTACATATATATACATTTTGCTCAACCCGATCTCCGATCAAAGGTTAGTTCCTCCTCCTTGAGTCCCCCTCATTGTCATTGCTCTGGTGGCCGTTCGCCTGCCCACTCTCTTCATCTTGGGATCCTGGCTGAGGCATTGAGTAGGTACCGTTCCATTCGTCCTTTCGTCCACCTCTGCTCTTCTCGTCTTGCTCCTTGTCACCCAACCAGTCTTCCAATCCGGGCGCCGAGAACAGACTGCCCTGCCAGAATCCTCTGTAAACCGTCTCCAATGCACAGAACAGCCACAGTAATGTTGCAATCATGACCATCGTCGCTGCCCAGCCCCTCATACCATCATCGCGCAGATCACGAGAGAGGAAGCACCATGCATTTGCGTAGGATGCCATTGGGAAGACAGAACTCCAATACGCGATGTTGAATTGCAGTTTTGGAAGTGACATCAAGACACTCGTCGTACCTTGAACCACCCAGAATGTAGCATGAGCCAAGAAGAAGAGGTCCATGATGATTCCAATCCAGTGAATCACCTCAGATGTTGCCTGAAGTGTAGACATCGGAAGCGGAGGTGGAGATACCTGTGTGGGAGCATATCCATTCTTGATATATGTCGCCAAGAAGATACCGAATCTATGGATAGCAAATGCTCCTTGGCTCATAGCGGCTACTGGTAGGAAAGATCCAACCATGAGAGGTGCTGCGGGCGTCTTGTCGGCAATCAATCGGAAGAAGTAGATGGTGATGATGATAGTGGCCTCAGCAATGGCAAAGGACCATGCCAAGAAGCCTGTGACCAGCAAGGCTATCGCGCATTTCGTGCTTTCCATGTATACAAATGGCAGAATCGTACCAGCAGTCGACGCTGTGATGAAGAGAGGCACAGTAGTCATTACCCAAATTCCGGCAACATCAGACAATTTCTGAGGTTTCGCCTTGCTCATCTGATAGATGACGAGTCCAAACGATACTCCAAGAGACATGACAAGCGCAACCCAGTAAAGAGCGAACACCGCCCATCGAGCAGAAGTCCGGTAGTCGTAGTAGGATATGATGCCTTGAATGATGGTATTGAACGAGATTGGAATGGCTCCCAAGAACGAACTCAGCGGGAACTCCATCATGTTCTTCTTAAACAGTACCGGGTGGGTAATGTAACGCCAGGCTAGCATTCCGGTGAAGAAGCCAAAGAGCACGATTTCCAAGATCCAAAGGCAGTATCCAATGTCGCGAAGCCATCGATTCGCTCCACTGATGGGGTATGGGAAGTTGACAAAACATTGCTGCAGAGTGCCAGTGCCTTCAATCCACAGTCAGCGATGCCCCTCGAGTCAATTGTTCATCACGCGACACACTCATGACAATGGTGAACCATGACGGCTCAAAATTCGCAATTCTCTCCCTCCAATGCCATCCTTTAAGATTGTCTTTGACGGGCATATTGCAAGGTAAGAATCCAATTGGTGTACAGTTGATGTATGCGGCTTATGGAGGCGCAAAGCGGAGCTGGAGTAGCACAGAACGGTCTATATACCGATCTCATCTTAAGTACGTGCATTTTGTTTTAGGTACTCGTGATGGCATTTTTCGTCGGAATTGACGTAGTGAAAGCAACGATGTTGGGTAGTCCGCGGCTGAACGGCTGCAGCGCTGCACCCCAGAAGATCTCTCGGTCAACGCAGATCGATCTGACCCAGGCACCATCTCCCGAAAGCTCGCCGTCATGCTTTGCATCGTGTCGCAATTTCAAAGATTGGTTGGTCACATCAGTGTTTCGCTGTGAGGCTCAACAAGTAGCTTTTTGCCTTGAACAGCACAAGACTCCTGCAAGCAAATGTTCTACTGTAAGCCTTTAGGTTTTTGGTTCGCTGTGACGCGCTTCGATCATGACGCAAGAGATTTGTATGGTACCTGAATGCTCATGTGCATTAAAACGCCGGTGGATGCAGCTATCAAACATGATGCCGTGAACTTGATTTTCTCAACCTACATTCTCCGCGGTCTATACCTTTTTCACCTTTTTACTGTTTTGGCCGAAGGAAAACAATGTCAGAGAACATGGTCGTCATTGTAACTGGAGCGGTTAGTCGGCTCTGCAAGTATCGAATGGATTTATCTGATAAGAACCAAAACAGAATCGAGGCATCGGTCTCGCTATCTGCGAACTCATCCTGAAGACAAATCAGAATGTCAAGTTGTACGCAGCATCGCGAGCAGGTGCCGACCTTGGTCTTAAGAGCGCTGGTTCTGGATCGATCAAGTACCCTCAACTGGATGTAACCAAGGACCAAGATATCAAGAGGCTGGCCGAGGAGGTCAAAAACGAAGATGGCCACATTGATGTACTCATCAACAATGCTGGAGTAAATACTTACCCTGAACACTCTCCTGAGAGCGTTAAGCAGATGCTCGATGTAAACTACCGCGGCACGTATAACATGTGCAAGGCATTCATCCCTTTGTTGTCGAAGACAGGGCGCATTGTCAACATGTCGTCTGTTGGTTCGCAATTGAAGATCTACAGCCAGCACAACGCAGCTCGCTTCAGAAACACGCAGTCATATGAAGATGTTGAGAAGATCGCCGAGGACTACATGGTAATCCATAATTGATCCTACGCCAGTAATCAACGGGTGTAGCTGACTACGAATCAGGAAGCCGTCAAGACAAGGAAGGAGCTGGCCTCGGGTTTTGGCGACAAGGGTCAAGGCTACAGTGTCAGCAAAGCATGCGTCAACGCCATCACAGCTGTCCTTGCGCGTGAAAACCAAGGTCTTACCATCAATGCATGCTGTCCGGGTTGGGTAGACACTGACATGGGCGGGATCATGGGAAAGCCACCCAAGGAGCCAAGTAAGTTTCGTCTAGTATTGTTCTAGTGGGGGGTAGATGTGCTGACCAACATCTAGTCGACGGTGCCAAAATCCCTGTCAAGTTGGGCTTTGGTGACATTTCTGGTACGACCGGCAGGTATTGGGCTAACCCTGGTATCTCGGACAAGGGAGATGGTCAAGTGATGGCTTGGTAATAATGAGCTTGACATAAGTTGGGATTCGAACGATGCTAGTAATCATGAGATATGAACGTTTCACAATATCGTATTTACAGAATTGCGTCCGTCTCCTGTGATTCGTCCGATGATCAATTTGAATCAAGGCTTGACTCTTACATCGGTTTTCAATCCAGCCTTCTGGAGGCGCTCGAGGAAGGGTGCGCCGAGAGTTGCGGGAGTCAGAGAGCCACCTCCCATGCCAACAGCCGGAGTCTCGTCTCTGAGGATCGTGATTGCGGCCTCGGCCAAGAATACACCAGTAAGAGCGTACATAGAGCCGTCCCATGCCATGCGACCAGTAATGCGTTTGGGATCATTAGGGTCGGCTGAGTCGACAGTTGCAAGAGCACGATACTCGATCCTGTCACCACGGGACGACTCTCTCGAGGGTCCCTCGCCAGGTTGGAAAATAACACGCTTCAAAATTGAGCGTACAGGTGACAACAGAAGTGCAAGCATGCCGAAAGCAAGTGCGAAGTGCATCATAATGCCGGTGAAGACGTTACGAACATGCATGTAAGGGCTGAATCTGAACTTGGGCCCGTAGAAATTGCCGTCCTCGAACAACCCCCAACTTCTGTGAACAATGGTAGTATCGGCGGCACCTTGGATGCTAGTGGTCAGGGTTCCAAGATCGCGGACCTGGCGAACACCAAAGATTTTTTGGAATAGAGTAGGACCTTCCAGACCGCTGCGAGGAGGAGTGGTCGGGCAGAGGGACCAGGGCTTCATGGCCTCAGTCGTCTCAGAAAGGCTGTACTTGTCGAACAGACCCATGACTGTAGCAAGGGTTCCGCCGCTGGGCTTACCTTTCAAGTCGTAAACAGAGTACACCAGTTCCGAGACGCCAGCAGAGAGTGTACGTCTAGCATGGTTCACCATTGACCATGAAAGAAGGTCAGCAGGTGCAGACTCGACACCAATCTGGTGAATGATGATAGCCTTATTGGCTTTGGCAGTAGCGTGGTACTTCTTGATCATCTCGCGAACCCAAGGGGTCTCGCCAGTGCTGCGAGGTGTGAGTGATGTAACTAGACACACAAAAACACCCACTTACACATCGAGATAATGGGTACCATTTTGAGCGCAAGCCTCAACAACAGGCTCTGCATACAGCATATAAGGACCAACAGTGTTGATCAGGACTTTGGTCTTCTTCACTAGCTCGTTCACACTTTGCTTGTCAAGTCCAGATGTTACGATTTCTGTCTGGCGTAAGCTGCTGTATCATAACAATCCGTAAATGTGTATAAACTACCTGGAGCAACGCGGTCAGGGTTGAGCGACTTGAGCTCTTCAACAAGACTTTGAAGCTTGCCCTCTGAGCGGCCGGCGACAGCCCATTTCAGATTGGTCGGCAGCTGCGAGACGATGTGCTCGCAGGTGTATTTTCCTGTGAAGCCAGTGGCTCCAAAGACGACAAGTTCGTAAGGGCGGGAAGACATAGTTGGTCACACTTGAAGACTCGGGACAGGGGAATGGATGGCTTCTTGTAGACGATTGATCTAACTAAGGGTGATAATTAGGCGAGACCGGTCCCGAGCGTCTTTGAGAAACGGAATTCGCGCCTTATCTCAACACAACCGAAGACGGAGTAATTCTCTGATGGAAATCAAGATGCTCAAGTCATGGGGGTGAGAGTGAGGAGATGTGCATTATTCAATATTAAGACAGACAGTTCCAGCACGTTCCTTTGCGGTGCGAGTTGGTCGAAGTCCACACATTTTTGGTGGAGGAAGTGACGACTGAAGCGGTCTTGGCGGTCGGTACCTTCCGTCACACACTCGTCAAAATTGATGCCGACTCCCACACTTTTGTGAAGTCCAAGTCTGTCCCGTCAACAATCCAGTCTTCAACCAACCGCCAAAATGACCAAGAGAACTAAGAAGGTCGGCATCACCGGAAAGTACGGTACCCGCTATGGTGCTTCTCTCAGAAAGCAGGTGCGTTTCGACCAGGATCCAATAATGCGACAGTCGAGAGCAAGGATTTAACCCCTCCCACAGGTCAAGAAGATGGAGGTGACCCAGCATGCCCGCTACACTTGCACCTTCTGCGGCAAGGTTACTGTCAAGAGACACTCTGTCGGCATCTGGGACTGCAAGTCTTGCAAGAAGACTGTTGCCGGTGGCGCTTACACCGTCTCGTACGTTTCTCCCCTTTCGACCGCCAGGACGACGCATCCTCTACGCACTCTGGACAACTCGACTAACACAAGGTCCTTCACAGCACCCCTGCCGCCGCTGCCACCCGCTCGACCATCCGTCGTCTGCGCGAGATCGCTGAGGTTTAAGCCATGATATCCAAGTCATTACAGCAATCCATCCACGGTTTTCTCGTTTCGAGGTTCTTTTTCCATTGGGCAATCGCGGCGTAAAAAATCAGCAAGGACTTTTTGACGAAGGGATGATGTAGCTAAGAAGGAAACACCCATCCACGCTGGCTTCTTCGATATGCTGGGATCCTGGGAACGAATCAAATGAAACTCAGTCATCCTGCCCAAACACTTTTTCCACGAACTCGTATCTTTGAGCCGTCCATCGGTCTACCTAAACAACTGGCCGCGTAAATCCCACAAGGGCTGTCGCATTCGTTATGGATGCCATTTCCGATGTGACAGCATTGCGCAATTTGTGCCCGCCTTCGGAAAGGCCAGCCTGCTCTTTGTTCTCTCGCGCACAGCCGCCTTAAGTGAATCTTTGTTCTCCCCACTGCAACCAAAGTGAAAGCGCTCAGTTAATTGTCAAGCATCAGATCCAGGGCCCAAATATACAATAGTCATTCTGAGCGTTTTGTGTTGATTTTGGACGCGAATTAAGCAGACGCCCAGTCATTCGTCACACGTGAAGGCAGGAAGGCAACGCCGCCCTCACTCCGCAATCCGCCATACCTGAGTATATAAAGCCCGCCCCTTCCTTCTTTCTTTACCTCATTCACTTTCGCATGTTCTTTCGACTCGACACTACACTGCTTCGGGCCCCGTGATAATGACAGACGTGTGCATCGTCTGCTTGGGCGACTTTCGCCTTCGCCCTCAGGATGCCGAGACCGATCTCAACCCTGTCGATAGCCATCCTAGCGCGCCGCTTCCCGTGCTTTCTTCTGAACAAAGGTATTCAGATCCTGTCCACACCGAGCTCCATGATCCCTCGGAGCCTCTTCATCGGTCCCGTCGATTCCTTAACCGCTTTCATCGGCTTGACCACACTTTCATGTGCCGCCGAATAAGCTTGGATGGTGACGTCTCCCCCGCCTTCGAAGACCTCCCGGGGGAATCATCTTCACCTTTGAACAAGACCAGTGCTGACTCTCCCACAGTAAGAACACCATAGACGACGAAATTGTCGCTCACCTCCTTCCATGCGGCCACAACCTCCACGACTCTTGCTTGCGACCATGGGTAGAACGAGCCAACAGTTGCCCTATTTGTCGTGCAAGCTTCAATCTTGTCGAACTTCGCGACTACCTCGATGGTCCCGCCCACTCTTCTTACATCGTTGAGGAGAAACAACAACAGGCCGATGTGGACCCCACCTTAATCATCGACGATTTCCTTTACGAGGAAGAAGCCCCATGCCTCGTCTGCCGTCACATCGACAGTGCACACGCAACCATGTATTGCGATGGCTGCGATGGCACCGTCCATATCTTCTGCGCTGGCTTTAGCGACGCTACCGCGCCGGACGTCTGGTACTGTGAATCCTGTCATCGGGAACTAGGCAGTGACTCTGCTGGAAGAAGAGCTCCAAGGACAAGAACTACAAGAAATAGACGAGCAGCAGCCAGAAGACCTGGCACAGAGGCATGGGACAGGGTCTGGGCAAGTGTTTGGCGTCGTCTAAATCTGGACCTCGACTTCCCTCACGATGATGAGGATCTTACCACCATCCATCGTACACCAGCTCAACGACGGGAGCTCGCAGCATGGACTCGGAGACTCCAAGTTGCAAGTCGCCAAGGTGGCGCAAACCGCTTCAGAGATACTGCTCCGACCTTGCTGGACAGAAGGAACCTCGCAGCCGCCCATTCACCCGAGTCGCAAGAAGAGTTGCGCGCCTGGAATGCTCTCGACAAGGCTCGGGCACTCGATCCCGAAGCACAAAGGCCACCCAGCAGGAAACGTAAATCAGCTACAGCATCTCCCGCTTCGCCTCGAGACAACACAGCTGAGCGAGAGCAAGTGGAACCTCCACGCAAGCTCAAACGACCGAGGACCAAGAGAAATATGACACTTGTAGCAGCTACAGAACCAGGCCCATCAACCATCGAGGTCCCAGTACGCCCTGTACAGAAGCCCGTCGAAGGACCTAGCTTTCTCAAATCGCTCCTTCAAGAGGTCGAGAAACAACCCGCGCCAGAAGAAGCAGGCTCTCCGGATGCCGAAGCCACCTCCGGCGATGAGCAACCAGGACCGCTCAACTTGGCATCTCCCGCAGCATCTCCCATCCACTCAGGACAGGTGTCTCCTCGTGCGTTGTCAGTAACTCCTCCCCCTCAGATACGTCCCAGGCCGACCTCGCCCATGCCTCTGACGTCTATCGTCCGACCTCTCGCTTCACCCACCTTCTCTCCTGCGATGAACGGTAGGGACGAGCGAGGTCGCTCACACCGACGACCTCAACACCAAGTCAGCAGTCCACCGAGAGACATTTCACCTGGTTCTCCATCTCGTAACATGTCGTACTCGACCAAAACCGAAATTCAAAGAATGGTCAAAGCCGTGCTTGGCCCTAGATATCGCGGAGGCGAGATCAACAAGGATCAATACACCGACATCAACAGAGATGTCTCTCGCATGCTATATGAGAAGGTCGGCGATGCTGAGGGTCTGGCCGATCAGAATGGACGTGAGAAGTGGCAGGAAGTGGCTTCCGCTGAAGTCGAAAGGGCTGTTCAAACGATACGCACACAGGAGCAAAGCTTAGAGACATTTTCACAGGATGTCTAGCTTGGATACATGGCATTAACGATGGGCACGGCGCATTTCGAGTAGTACTTAGCTTCGGCGCAGCGGACTTTTCTTATGTCTTTTTTGGCATTGGGCATCTTTTGCTCTAACAGAGCTTCAATGGCGTCAGGGCGAAAACTGGGAGGACGTGTAGATACCCCGACTGCGAATTTTATACCATTATGGTCTTACCTTAAACCCTCCTACCAACAGAGCTATCCCATGGTGTTTCATAACCCTTGAACATCCTCGAGTTCATTTTGGTGTTGTTCTATCGTTCGCCGACGTCATAGCCTAAATGTTGGCGCGTTCACGTCGCGTCTTCCTGCACAATCGTTCTCTCTGCTCAATACCACACCACCTTGCCAAACCCAAAATGTCGAAAAGAACATTGGATAGTTTCTTCAACCCAATCCAAAAGAAGACCAAGATATCTCTATCGGAATCCAAGGATGCGCCGTCAAATCACCATACCTATCCATTCGCTATACCACAATTGCCACCAGAGATCACAGACATCTTGAACTTCGCTCCAGAAGCAGAAGGCAAAGTGATAAACGATCAACCGGATTTGGATCTCTTGTACTTTCAACCATACATACCCAGCTCGATATCAACGCCACTATTTGAGTTTCTACGCGGCGAATTGTTCTTCTATCGTGTAAAGTACAAGATCAAACGAGGGCCAATTGAGACGGATATCAATACACCACGCTTCACGACAGTCTTCGGTGTGGATGAAACCTCCATTTTCACACCTCAAGGCGATCTTCTGGATGCAACGTCAAACAAACCAATCCCCAAGGACCGCTACAAGACATGCAAACCACGACCCATACCTGCATGCCTGGATCTCCTACGCAAACTCACAGAAGCGGCAACAGACCAACAGTACAATTTCTGCTTGGTGAATTATTACGCTTCTGGTGATGACAGTATATCCTACCACAGCGACGATGAACGCTTCCTAGGCGTGGACCCAGCAATCGCATCCTTCTCCCTAGGCGCAAAGCGCGATTTCTTGATGAAACATAAACCCACACCTCCCTCCGACGACAAGTCTACAGCAGCCGTCAATTCCGAGACCAAGCCTCTGAAACTCCCGCTGGGCAGTGGAGATATGGTGCTGATGCGAGGAACCACACAAAGTAAATGGCTACACAGTATACCGAAGAGAAAGGGAGGAGAAAGTGGAAACGGGAGGATCAACATCACATTCAGGAGGGCAATGGTTGCAGGAGGGACGGAGAATTACTATAGGTACAATGTTGGGGATGGAGATGTGCTGAAGTGGGATGGGAAGAAGATGGTTGTTTGGGGTGAGAAGAAGGGACCGGGAGAGGGTGTTGAGAGGGAGGTCAAGGCTGAGGATGTTGATAAGGGATATGCTGGGCTGTAGTGATGATCAACCAATGACTGCCTTCTCTTATTTGGGCTCCTTCTTTCCGTGCCGAATTCCAATGCACTACAGGTGGTTTGTTTCGAGTATTGACAATGACCGATCAACTTCCTGACCGAGTGAACAATTGACGAGCAATCCGAGGTCTCCTCAACGATGCGACTGATCAAAATCAAAGACGAGGTGACACTTCTTCGAGTGGGCACTGCACGGCAAAACGATTGGAGTCATGTCGAGTCACATTGTGGTGGACAAAAGACAAAATAGATGTCGCAGCCGTGAATCGAACACGGGGCTCGTGCATGGCAAGCACGAATTTTACCACTAAACCACTGCGACTTGTGATTGGAAGATGACATGTTTCTTGCTCACATGTAACATATTACTCATCCATCCTCACAGCATGACCCCGCTAGAGCCTGGACCCGATCTGCACATGCTTCCGAGAGCTTCGACAAAGAAGTTGACTTGAACCATTCACTTCATACACGACTTCACAACCTCATCTCGCATTCACACACATCGACGATACATAACTGAAGCCGTTCATCTCTTCATGCACACTCGATAAATAATCAACAAAGCATCCGAAGCGCAAGCCCAAGAGGCACCCATCTCCTCCACTGTCAGGTTACAGACACCGAACACCACCCACCATGGATCTCGCCAAAAACCTCCTCCGCACAACCGCGCGCGCCTTCTACACGACAGAAGAAGTCCTCATAATCGACGCCCTCGGCATCCACAGCACCCTCACAGACGCCGATCTAGCCCACTGTCTAGGCACAAACCGCAAAGAACTCCGCAAACAATGCGGCAAGCTCAAAGACCACGGTCTGGTATCCGTCCAATCGCGCGCAGAGAAAAAGGAAGATGCTCCCCCACCGTCGACGAATCCCAATTTCAAAAATAGGGATTATGTCAAACATCAGGATTGGTACTGGTTGCATTTCCACCCGGCGATTGATGCGATCAAATATCGGTTGTCGAGGTTGTCTAAGCATATTGACAGTATGGGGGCGCCGACGACGGAGAAGAAGGACTTGGAGTGTCCGAGGTGTAAGAGCCAGTATACGGACTTGGAAGTCATGGACAACATCGACCCAATGAGTGGTAGTTTCCTCTGCCATCTCTGCGAACACACTCTGGATCCTGTGGATGAGGAATTGCAAAAGGGAGAGAATGAGAGTAAGATGAGACTCAATACACAAGTCGCGGCTATTGAAGCGCTGCTCCGCGAAATCGATCAGGCGAATGTACCGGAGAATGACTTCGACACGGCACTATCGCTGCATCTACCCATTAACCGTGGAGATGCGCATCCAGATCGCCCGTCGAGAATTGCAGAGGAAGTCAAGCCCAGTATTGCCGGATCAAAGGGTTTGGCACTGGCGCCAGAGACAGTCAAGGTACAACTGGAAGACGACACAACCGCAAAGCCGGATCCAGAGGCTGCAAGGATCAAGCGCGAGAAGGAGGCAAAACAGAACGCACTTCCAGAGTGGCTCACGAAGAGTACGGTGTCGGGCGAGGTTACCACGGCAGGCGCAAAGGAGTTGAGAGAGCAGAGAGAAAGAGACGCACACGCAGGAGGCCTATCCGTGGATGACGCCGCAGACGAGAAGAAATTGGGCGGCACACCCGGCAGAGACGATGCGGTCATGGACGACTACTGGGCTGCCTACGCAGCAGAGCAAGAAAGAGCGAGGTTGCAGGAAGAGCAAGACGAAGAAGAAGACGAGGAAGAAGATGAATTCGAGGACGTGCCAACAATGGTTGGTGTGCCAGACATCAAGGTCGAGGATGCTGAAGGTCCTAACGCCAAACGTGTCAAGGTGGAGGAAGAAGTTGATGCTAAGCCTTTGGCTAGTGTTGCTCCTGCTGCCGATGCTAATGCAGAATCCGATGAGGACGACATGGAATTCGAGGATGTCTAAGAGACACTCAGAAGTATACTACGATACCCATAGATCATGAAAATGAAGTCAAATCATACATATCTTACAAAGCATGCTCAAGTATGATCACAATGGCATTGTAACAGTCCTCTAGTGTGTGATGGTGAAGTCAAATTCGCTATGCTTTTTGCGCAAGACGTCTATCATACATACGTTTGCGGCTCATCCCAACTCCTATCCGAGGAATCTCTTGAGCTCACCGCCAACACCCTCAAGATCAAGCAAGAAGGTGTCGTGGCCGAACAAACTCCTGTCCTCGCCAAGCTCAACATGGGTGACCTTTCTGTTTCCAACCTTTCTCAAAGCAGCAGCGATCTCTCTCTGCTGCCAGGCCGGGAACAGAATGTCAGAGGCCACACCCATGACCAAAGCCGGGATATCCCTAAGTCCCTGCATACCCTTGACCAAATCAGCAGGGGGCTCATTATCCTGAGTAGCAGCCTTGATCTCAGTATCCTTGTTCATGATCTCGGCAGTCGACTCTTGCTCCTCGTACGGCGTATCGGGCAAGGTCAAATTACACAAATCCGCCGCTCCAGCCTCTGGTTTCGGTGTCGGCTTATCAGCGCCAAACTGATCAAGCTTATGCACATTCGACGCTCTCACACCCTCCAGCATATCCATGTGTTCTTTGCCCAAGTCGAACAAGTCCATGGCTTTACTCACGTAGAGCAGACTGTTTGCGTCGTATTCGAGACACCATTTTTCGCCGGCGTGGTCGAGGTAGGTTTCGATGAGGAAGTCGGGGCAGAGGGCTGGGGGCTTGGAGGGGTCGGCTCGTCGGCGGCCGAAGCGCTGTTCCCATTCTGGACCGCTGCGGTAGGTTACAGTTGCAATTTCGCGTGCGAGCTTCATGCCGGCGTGGGGAGGGATGGCTGAGTAGTAGTTTCCGCGGGTGGAGGACCAGGCGGGGTCGTTCATGAGGACTGGCAGAGAAGGTCAGTGGTGGTTATAGAGGGTTGAAAGGAAGAGGACAAACCTTGACGTTGGGTATGGCGCATGGCTATGCTGTAAGGGTGACTTCTTGCGCAGCCAGAGATGCTGACGAGCTTGCCTACACGCTCAGGGTGTAGGACTGATGCGGCGAGACTCTGCATACCACCCATACTGGAGCCGACAGAGGCATACAGCTTTTCAATGCCCATCCAGTCGAGAAGACGGAACTGAGCACGCACCATATCCTGCATGGTGAGGATAGGGAAGCGTGTAGCGTAGTGTTGATGGTTTGCCAGAGGATCCTTGGAGCCGGGACCGGTACTGCCATAGCAACCTCCCAGCACATTGGTGCAGATGACAAAGTACTTGTCTGTGTCGATGGGTGCACCGGGTCCAATGAACTTTTCCCACCAACCGGCCTTCGAGTTTGCAGGAGTGCTCTTCGCGTGACTGCTGGCACTCAGACCGGTGTGGAGCAGGATGGCATTGCTCTTGTCGGCGTTGAGGTTACCCCAGGTCTCGTAGGCGATGTCGAAGGATGGCAGAACACCGCCCCAGTCCAGCAAGAGGGGCGAAGAGCAGTGGAAGGTTTCGGTCGCGCCTGGAGCGTATGAAGGCTCGGGTCCAGATAGCGATCGCTTCTTGGTCAAAGTTTGCGTCTTCTTGTCCAGAGCATCCAGACAGGGGAAGCTGAGTGGTGGGTTCACTGCCGGTGTTTCGTGAGGTCTTTCGGCTTCGACAATTGGTTGACCGGCGGCTGCTTGTGAAGCTAGTCTGCTCGTGCTGTGCATGGTGCGTTGGAGGGGTAGGAATCGCGTTCGGGGGTTTGTTCGTCGGAACAGGCCATTGGCGAGTTGCCTTGCTGCTCGAGGTGCCGACATGCTGTCTCTCTGTCGCTGTGACTTGCGAGTAGAAAGGTATGAAAGGTTTCCCGACTATCACAATGCCTTCGGAAAAGTCATGGTCGACAATCTGACGCCATCGGCCGCCACGTTTGTCAGCCTCCGAACTCGGGAGTGCTCCATTGTTCTACCACCATCGACCACCCAACATCACATGCTTGCTTGTTCAAGACATGAGAGACACAAGCCATGTCACATAGTAGTCTACGTTCTATTCTATGCCATCTCCCTCAGACAACCAAACTGGCACGACAGCTCTGTTGCTACGCCATGCCATCAAGGTCCGACCATCGGCTTAGTAGTCAGGGTGTCCCGCTCATCCACCAAATGGAGCACTGATAGCACTCATCCATACTCAGCCCTGTGAATGCACGACCAAATACATTACATGTTGACTTGTATTGGCTAGGATCAGTGTCTTTGCATGGCTATTGGTCATTGGTTCTTCGATGTGGTTGGTGAGCACATTCCAACATTTTGAATTCACATCGCATCAGCACTGTAAGAACACTGAAAGCATGTGGAACGGTAACTTTACAAGTGTCGCGATGCGATAACTAGCCAGTACAGACCCGCAGTAACGCGAAAGCTATGATATACTGCCATAGTCTGTCATGGCATAAGATCCGCTGCTCAGGCATTCTCAATGATCGTGTCGACTGTTCTCAAAATGACTGCAGAGGAAGGGTGAAATGATGTTCCATGATGAATAAAATGCATTTTGTTCGACCCAGCTGCGGATCTGTCCTGATGACCAATGCTCATCTTTCGAATCAAGAAAGGAAAACTTTACGACTACTCGTACCAAACTGCCCAAAAGCTATGATGATGATGAAGAGAAAAAGCGAATACTCAAAACGGATGATGGAATGAGACGAAGGGCGAAAATGACAAGGAGAGGAAGAAAGATCTGTCGAGACAAAACAGGTAGAAAAAAAGTGGTGTGAGAAGAGAATAGAAAAAGAAGAAAACAGGTAGCCCTCCACAAGAACTCTTTGCGATTGAGAAACATCTCACCCCTCAACTCCAGTGCTGATACTATCCCATGGACGAAATGCAGATGGAAAAGACCTTATCCTAATCAGCGGCAGAGCACAAACGCAAAGCAAACAATGGAAATGCCACCGTTCCAAGCTTGTTAAATGCTGGCGCCGGTTTGGAAAGGCCCCTCGAACTATGTCACCATAGGTCTTGATGTGTATCCGCTGTTTCGGTTGCCGTTTCTGGTAGGACTTCCTTGACTCTCGGAACTCTTATTAGGATGCATCGCAAATGGTGGCTGTGGTGGCATGTCTGCTGCGACATGGCGTACGCTCGCTTCGTTTCCCCATGCGTTGGCTTGTTCGGCATCTGTATCAACGCGAGTGACGACAGGCGCACTACCCCTGCTTTCACGGGATTTCGGCGTTGTAGATTGCGGTGGTGGTGCTACGTCGCCTTGTGTGCTTGAAGGTCCTTTGGTGCGGTCGCCGTAACGTTTCAATATTTCTTTTGTTGTGATGTCGGCGCTGGCAGAGAACAGAGTAGAGTCGTTGAGAATGAGTGCTAGATCTTCGGGCACCTGAAAGTTTTCTGGTCAGCGTTTTGTAGCCAGCAAATATGACGTGAACCATGAACTTACCTCACACATATACTCATTGAACTCGATGAGTGAATGAACCGCCTCGATGGCAAGCAAGTTGTCATCCAAAGGCACATCGCGTTTGCCTAGATGCAAAATATTGGGCGCCATCACAGTAGCAAGGTTATGGACGTCCATCTTGCTACCAGACTCCTCATCGATGTGAGAGAACGAAGATACCCACTGCATAAAGTTGAACAATACTTCCATCGTATCTCTATGTGCCTTCGGAAGAAGACAACATGTGAGGTGGAGCACTCGTCGTCGTGTTTCCTCATCCGTGATCCCTGTGAAATGGTCAGTGATTTGTTCCCAGGTAACTAGTCAGACTACAAACTTACTCTGTGACGTTATCCACAATTTGTGCAATTTGAATGTCATGAGAGGATCGGGTAGCTCTCGTAGGAACTTCTTGAGGAGTGCAGCGACTTGCACTGGATTCTCCTTTGTGAGATCGACGTCGACCATCTCCTTGGAGTCAATCTCTTCTTTGACGTCGTTCAGTCGCTTGATATTGCCATTCTTGCGGAACACACCCTCGACAGACATGTCCATTGTCCGCATCGCCGATATGGCATCTTGAATAAGGACTGGTATCCGCAATGCGCCCGGCCCAATACCGTCTGTGGATTCTGCATAGTCTTTCTCTACTAGTTGCTCAAGAGAGACTCCAAAGATGCCTCGTTTGTTCCCCTTGTGCTTCTTGGTTGCTTCGGGCTTGAAGGCCTTGCCGAACTTACCCCAGAATGTGGGTCTCTTTGTCTCGATAAGGTCAAGCAACTCTTCTTGATTGAAGTGGCCCTCAAGAAGAGGCTCCATTGAGAGAACAGCCACATGTCGAACGATAAAGTATTCAAGGGCGGACAACTCAGAGAAGTACTTCTTCGTCCTGAAAGCTCCACCTTCGACAAGAGCTGGCTTTTCTTCGTTGCCGAGCGAAACATGTCGGGTGTGGCCATTGTTGACGAGCTTTGGCCTTGGTTCCTGAGGTATCATAGGTCCGCGGTGGAATTTGGAGGCATTGGGTCTTTGCTCTCTTGTTTGCTGTGCCTGAACGATTCTTGGAATATCGTCTAGGGTCATGGATTCATGATTGCCAAACTGAAGCTGTGACATTCGTGATCCACCAGCTTCACCATCATCCACAATCTGGAAGTTGCCTGTTTGACGACGCTCAAGCTTGTCTTCGGTGTCGCCATGCATACCTTCTGGACCGTCGATGATTCTGGATGTGCGGGCTCTGCGATTCGTCGTTGAAATGTTCTTCTCCATGCGGGTTGATCGTAGCCTTCGGATGTCTCCAAGTGTTTGCTCGTAAGATGGTGAATGTTCACGCTTGGTCGAACCGGCATATGACTTGGAGCGGGTGTTTGATTGAAGTAACGGTGGATCCATGGAACCCTTCGGTGAGACACGATGTCCTCTGTTGGAATCATAGTCTGTGAGATTCGGGTCATCTAAAATTTCTTGTGAGTAATGATATTGGTCAACGTAACATAGTTCCTAAACAAACCTGAAGTGTGAGGTAGTGCGCCGCTTGTACGAAGTGTAGCAAGTAACCTGGCGTGAGCGACGCGGAGGAGGTGGACATATTGTTGTAGACGGCTGATGAAAATGACATCTCCTTCGGCCGAGTTTCCAGCATGGCGGTCGCAGAGGAGTTTCTGAGACGACTCATCCCATCTTGCTATCGCATGGTCATCAGCGAGAGGTCTTGAACATTTGCTGCATGTAAGACATTGAGCATGGAATCTCCTGTCTCTGCGTGCAAAGCACTTGTCCTCAACGGACTTATCGCAAACCGCGCAATTGTCAGCAGATCGCGCAACAAAGTTTTCGGTCTCGCTCCTTGGGTCTTTGTCGTCTTCAGCCTCGAGTCTGTCGTCAAGCGCGCCAATTTCGTCCAAGAAGTTTGTAAGCCCCTCGTGGCTGCCGGTCTCACGTTCTAGTTTGAGCGCGCCCTGCAAACAAATGCGGATCAAAAGCTTGAGGTAGTGTGCTAGACCTGTGACAAGGGACAAAAGCTCTTGGGTAACACCCAGTCGCCTGACACCGGTCTCCTGAGATTCAGCAAGCAGTTGGAAGAAAGCGACAACTTTCTTGCAAAGCAATTTGGCTTCTCTCGAGTAGGACAAGCCTGGAAAGGTTAGAAAATGAACACATCACGATTTGAGACTTGACGTACCCTTCGCTGTGTGGGACTGCAGAACTTGGTCCAAATGATCGGCCGCAGAGAAAAGGAGATCGACGTGGGTAATGAACCTCTTGGCAGTCATGACTCCGTCAACATAGGCGCCATTGCTGACATGTAACAGCATGTCGGAGATGCATGTTGCTGATTTTTCTTCAAAAGACGAGAGTGTGCGCCATATCCAGAGCACTTTCTCCTCAACACTCTCCTCGCCTTCCTTGACCATCTTGCGCATCTCTTCTGTAGCATTCTCTTCCGAATTCAGGGGTTCTTCTGAAGACCCTCCTTGGTGCAGCCGGACATTCCAGTATTTGTGTATCATATAACATTCTGGATGCCAATGCTGGTTCTGGCCATTGCGGAAGATTTCGACAAATTGTTTGAGAATGGCTGTCTGACAGCCGTTGCAGCGCTGGGCGAATTTTGTGGAGTAGTGATAATGGCAGTATACATTTCCTTCGTGTTCGTAATAGCTGTCTTGAGCGCCGAATACGGTCGGACATACAGAGCAGGTGAAATGCTCTATATGGTATTTGCGATCCAAGGCGGTAATGTATGAGCCGCGCAGGGCGCCTCCACAAGCATGGCAGAGTAGGTCCAGTCTGCGGAAATAATCCGTTTCGCAAAGAGGATATTGATTTGGCGGCTGTTCGGGGACAGGAAAGAATTTGGATGCGACGACTTTACCGCAGTCCTACAGAATGTCAGCGAAATGTTCAAGGTTTCGTGTTTCAACGGACGGACATGGCAGGTGAAGCACTCAAGATGGTAGGTGCCGCCCAGAGCGCGTACGAACTGGCCAGTCAGATGACCGCCGCACTTTGCGCACATCCTGTTAGACTGCTTGCCATTGGGTCGAGAGCGGTCCCGTGAGGGTGAGACTTGGGTATCGGCAGGACGGTCGTCCTTGACGTCCAGGCTACGCTTAGGTCGGTGACGGGTCGCCAATTCAAGCTGTGACTCAGCGTCCGTGGAGGGACGAGATGGCGACTCCCCGGGAGACTCAAAGGTGTTGGTACGAGACGGAGGGAGAGCGATGTTGGAAGGATAGGGATGGTCATCAGCGTCGTGCTGGGAAGAGGGGTCCGTCGGTAAACCCATGATGTACGAGGAGAGATTGTGGACAGAGGAAACAAAGCGAGTGTAAGGTAGCAGCGGCTACTTGGATAAAATCGTCGAGCGAGATGGTGTTCAATAGGGTAGCATCCGACGCGTGCCAAAACAAGGACAGCCAGATGCGGGCAGTCAGGAGGCGGTAGGTATTGTTAAGGTGCTTCCATGCGCAATAACATCCAGTGGAAGACTGGGTGGCGGCGGCATGGGATGTCGTTACAGGAGTCGAGATAGACGGCGCCTGCGTTGAGCGGTCGGCAGTGCAGTCGCAGGTTTAACGTAGGTGGATACGCTCGATTCAATGTGCTTCGATGCGCAATGTCCAGCCCAGCTCGAAAGCCCCCAGAAGACGCCAAGAGTCGTGACTCGCGTAGACGCTATGATGTTTATGCGGATTGGAGAGATGAGGATTCCAGAGATACCCAGGGATCCAGTCCAGACTCGATGTAGATTCCTAAATCAGCCGTTCATTGAGCCCTATCTCAGCAACCACTTGTTCTCGCACTAGCTCGTCCCTTTGGCGTTGAGTGCTTGAGTTGCTTGTTGAGCATGTTACACACGCAAATGGCAGTTGCCCGCTAGCGCTTAAAAATCCCCGAATTCCTCCACCCTGTCACCGAGGATCTAATCTCTCCGCTTGCCCTTTCTATGTCTGCACTCTTGCGGTTCCACGTGTCAACACTTCACTTTGTTGCTTGCTTGAAACCAGATGGGTTATTGATACGGGGCTGAATGCTATCTATTGAACAGCCAATCTGTCCAAGACCGTGACACACGGCTGTGAATAACTGCTTGTGGGTCGAATGGTCTATATATCGTATATCTCCGCCACCAAGTCAGATCACGAGGTCGGTTAGGTAGACAATTGCTCTGCACTACGGTACTCCCACACATGAACCAAGCGTTCCAATGAGTATGACCAAATACCCAATTGCTTACTTGATCCTTGCCTTTCCACGCTTTGAATGCCTCAAGAGTATTGCTACAGAAGCACTGGCTTACGGCATTGTTTTCATGACTAGGATGGCATGTATCCTGGAAGGATGGCGCATGGTGAGTGAGTATCACAACTTGTCGTTGAGGCTCTGTTTCGGCAATCTGTTCAAGAGAATACCGCAACCATTCAACATCCAGCTCGTGCTCCATATTGTGATCCTTGACAGTCCAGTTTCTGATGCGTTCGAAATCCTTGTTCAGCTGGGCATGGCCAGGCTCGATGTGAGAATGCAAGGTGCAGCCTAGTACAGTGATGTTGGATCCCGTAAGATCAATCCTAGTCCGATTCAAGAAGACCAGCTTCCCTTGCAAAGTTGGATCCTGGGCTAGCCTTTCTGCAGCACCCAGTCCCTCGTGCCGTGACGAACCGTAGAACTCGTTGTTCCCTGCAACTAAAAGCACCTGGTCGAAGGTCTGGCACTGTTTCTTCAGGAAACCAGCATAATCGTCATAGTCGCAAAATCGTCCAATATCTCCTACCAGAGCTAGATGAGAGGCAGCGGGAGATATATCGTATTTGTATTCGAAGCGCTCCAGATGTAAGTCTGACATGAACTGCAGTCCGACAGTCATGTTGATGAGGGACGCCAGCCGCTTGAATTCGAAAAGCTCGTTCACTCTAGAGTCCGGAGCAGCAGCGCCAAGGCCGGGCAAGCCAGAAGTTCGACATCAACAACTCACGACGGCGTCGAATCTATCGCGCAAACCATTGTCGCCGGTCATCTTATCCTTACGCTCCATCGCCCTTTGCAACCGGTCGCATCTCCCCGCGCGACTCGCTCCAGACAACATGGCCAACCCCGGTGGTCCCGCTCCTGCGCCTCACATGATTTCGCGCCCAAAGAGAGCACCCACTGGAGATGAAGAGGCCACAGCGATCCTGCGTCTGGGAGAGTTCCAGCAAGTTCCAGCACTGAACTTGTCCGAAGCGCGTACCATCATCAACGCTGTCACCACACGCCGGCGCAACATCAAGCAGAAGGTCTCCGAGTCCGAAACCCTCCTCAAGACCCAGGAATACCTCGAGCTATTCGCGCGCTTCAAGCAACAAGAACACGTCACTGCCGTCGAGCAGTTGCTCACAACTCGCACCGAGCTCGAGCGCTTTGAGCGCAGCCAGCTCGGTCAGTTTACTTGATCTTTGCAGTACACGTTCATCTACTGACCTTCTCAAAGGAAGTCTGTGCCCTGACACTGCCGAAGAAGCAAAGACTCTTGTACCATCGCTCGAAGGCAAGATATCCGATGATGATCTGCAGGAGCTGCTCGATGAAATGATGAAGCTGCGAAACTTTGTGCAATGAGACACAACTTATTTCGATCTGCTGTTATCCCAACACATCCGCCAAGTTCTTACACCCTGGCAAAAGCGACAATACCACCCAAAGCTGTTTTTGAAATTCATGGAGTTTGCTGGACCGGACGCATCTTACTGGCGTTGGACACGCATAGTCCGCCCTTGTTATTCGAAGCGCGGCGTTTGGATTTGATACAAAAAAACAAAACGACACCGGCATATCCCTTGGGAGATCATGATGCCTATGTTACCTACAGGACGAGCTCATGATGAGCTGCTCGGGTTTCACCATAAGACAATGGCCATGCATTAGTGGTCAAGCTTGCTTCGCGAGCATCGGGAAGCTGTCTTCTGATGGAAGCTCACGGCACTGCAGTTGCTTATACGTCGAAAAAGAGACTAACCACACAGCATCGGCACCCTTTTTTCTCGAACAAACCTCCTTCATAGCGTCCTTTCCTGAAATGACGCCCAACGAGTTTCGATCAATGCAACTAAGTTTGTAATATGACATTCTCGAGCCAACTTTCTCTCAAACTAAACTGTTGTTCTTGTACTCTCTCGCTTCTGGTGAACCATATGGTCAAGCAGGCCAATGCAGTGTCAGCCTGTCTGTATCCCACCTGGGTCTTCGGTTCGATCTAAGCGTGAAATGTTGATGAAAATTTCATTAGATGTTCGTAATGTGATCAGTCGTAATTGGGTATCTACCCATAATTCAGTGAGTCTTGCGATAGATTTCTATTCAATCGACATCGGTAGCTATAAGGTACCAAGGGTACATTTATATATGAAGTGCTTCTGATTGTGGGTCCGAGCGTGAACAACGCCAAGCACGATTCGACATCACTCTGCCAGATCAAGAGAACGATTGACGGTATAGCGATTGAGTTCGTACACATCACACAACATGCAGGCCTTTAGAAGAAGCGCTGCGCAAACTGCGCGCGCAGTCAGCCGTCAGCAAACGAAACGTTACGCCCACCACGAAGCACCAGCCGCTGGCAGCATCAAATACCCGGAAGAGGAGAAGCTCGGAGTACGTGCCATTGGGACACAGCAAGAGCCAGATCAAGCGCAGGAGAGCATAGACTGATGAATGCGACAGAAAGGATTCTTCATGACCATCTCCCTCATTCCGATCGGCTACCTCATGTACCAGTTCACCGGCCCCGGCAACTACGAGCACAAGTACTTCACCCGCGTCATCAACAGCTACGACCATTACCGCAAGGATGCAGCTCACATCAACGCTCTTCACACCGATGCACTCGAGCAGGCTGCTGCTGATCGCAACCTGTTTGCCAACACCCAGCGCACCCAGAATGTCCAGCTGAAGTTCCCCGAGTACGTCCGACCGTCCTTATGTACCCCATCCGTATGGGATGGGGAATCACGAACACCAAAGAAAGAGAAGGTGGCCATGCGAGAATGGATGATACGAAGGACACATCACGAGAGCATTGAAAGGCTAACAAAGTTTTGTCAACAGGATACTCAACACTGGAGCCCCTCACAACGTGCCTGCCGGCCACTACGCCGACATGTCACAGGTCATCGCAAAGTACGAAAAGGAGTCGAACGAGGCCAACGCAAAGAAGCTGCAGCAGATCAAGGATAACGCCGTTCCCAGCGAGCATCCTTTCAAGGGCAACCTTCCCACTGGCGTCCAGACTGTGTTGATGTAGATATACCAAGCCAACAGCGAATTCATCTTTCTTCTTTTGTATCTTTTTCATTCGTGGCTCGTATGTGAACAAAAGTGCTGCTGTCATTCGAAACAGGCTTCCCATAACTCCATTGCGCCTTAACCATGCCGTATAGAATGTACATGTGGTGATACAGATGTGAGGTGGAATCCGGAGTCTCTTTACTTGGAAGCCACCTGCCTCACATTACTGGTGTGAGGGGCGTGACCGGGAGTGGCGGGCGCATCGGGAACGACGACATCTTCGAATTCGTCCTGGGCGACAGCGCGGATGGTGAAGGAGTCTGCGGTGGCGGGTTAGTGGTGGTCGCATAGAACGAACAAGGGCGGATGCGACGGACAAACACCAATAGCGAAGCCAAAAATAGCCAGACCGGTCAGGGCATTCTTGACAATGTACGGTTGACGGGCACGGTAGAGAGCGGCGGTGGGCCGGTTGTATTTGTCGTAGTACGACGACTGGGGGATCCTGCGATGGCGTCAATTCGAGAATTGGCATAGAAGAGTATTTGTTCTGCATACTTTCCAATAGGCATATCTGCTTGAGTCGTGATATTATCAAGTATTATTCAGACCAGAACAGAAGGTGCAATTCACATGTTCGAGAAACGGTGATGCCAAGAGCGACCGGCGACGCTGCTGCACCTGCTGCTTTCCCGCGCGTTCAACTCGACAGAGCAAGAGAGCTTCATCAATTCGACCCATCGCATTGCGCATTTCACCGTCGCCTTCCTTGACACTTTGTCAAGATCGTGCATCATCGCACTTTTTCAGCAAGCTGTGAAAGACACTCTACGTGTGCCTCATGTCACAATAGCATAGCTGTCACCGAGTTGGATCCAACCTCGTCTGCGCTGCGTGACGTCTTCGGCGCGTCCCTCCGCCGTCCACAATGGCCGCCCAAGGCAATGTCGCCGACACGATAAAGCAGCTCAATGCTGCTCGAAACCTTGCTCTCGCCGACCCAGCTCTCTATCCTCAAGTCGTCCCTGGCCTTCTTAGAATTGTGGGCGCCGAGGCCATACTCGAGCTTAGAAGATGGGGCGCCGACTTCTTCGCCGAAACCTTCGCATCCCCCGTCCTCGCCCAGGAACACAAGCAGAACTTGGGGTTGCAGGTTCTAGACACTCTCAAAGCTTTCCTCGAGCGTCCCAACGAAGACACCGCTGTCATCAAGAGCGTTGTTCAGACAGCTGCGAGCATCTACCCTTTCATCTTCCGCCATATCGTCGCAAACCCTCAGGATGCCTCGCCATGGCAGAAGATGGCCGCCATCAAGTCGAGCATTCTTCGTAGAATGGCCAATGCTCCTCCCGGTATCCACATATGCTCGGTCAAGTTCATCCAGAGGGTCGTCCAGGTCCAAACCCCAGGTCTGATAGCGGATCCAAGGCGTCCTGAGCAGAATGAGATCTCTCTGGCTCTGGTACCTCGTGACCATCCCATTGTCTCTCCCTCAACGCTTGAAGCCGAAGCCCTGGGCTTGCTTGACAGACTACTTGGCGTCTTGCAAGACAACAGTACCGATGCGTTGCTTGTGACAGCTACCTTGAACAGTCTGGGCTCGTTGGTCAAGAATCGTCCCTCAGTCGCCAACAAGATCATCTCAACTGTCCTCAACTACAACCCTTTCAAACTCGCAACCACCACCCCCGTCTCGCCAACCCACAAAGTTATGATCAGATCCATGACACGCACCACAACCACCTTCTTGATCAACATCATCAAGAAGAACCCTAACCATCCCCTCGCCGGCCGTATCCAACAGTGCATTGAAAGACTCAGACACACGCTCGTAGATGTGTTCGACGAGTCTAGTCGCAAGAGGGCTGCACCCTCCGAGCCAACTGACGGTCTGTCTGAGGCAAAGCGCCAGCGTCTGAATGCCCAAATGCCACAAGCGCCTGCCCAGACACCACAAATACCACCGCTGCCACAAGGTCCTGTAAGCCTTGCTCAGCTCTTCACTCTTACTCAAGACCAGGGCCTGAGAAACTTCGATGTGAACGTGATTCCTTCCAATGTCGTTCTGAGCATCGTGGCACCACTTTTAAAGTCAATAGACAAGGCCAAAATGGATGCTGCTATCAACGCCGTCCAGGCGAGGTACTTGTCGTTAGCTGCGAGACCTGCCACAGCTGCCACGGCTGCTCGAGTGGCCACGGGTACTGGTCCTGCTCCGGCCGACGAAGACGAAGACTATGAGCCTGGCGTCGAAAGTACCGATCAAATTACCAACAATCTCGATCAAGCCCCTCCAGATGCCGATAGAGCGCCGGTGTCTCTGGGTCCTTTCAACCTACCTCCACCACCTCCATTGACTACAGATCAGGTCGCAGAGTACAGCAAAGGAACAGTGAACCGCGTCTTTAGCACCCTAACTACACTCGAGCAGTCTGCGCCGAGCAAATCACAGAAAGCCGGTTTCAATCGCCTTGCAGCTACCAACCATGACCGAGATGCTTGGATCACGCTCGTCACTCGCCTTGCTACACGTGCTCCAGCTGGACTCGACGAAGGCAAGCTCAAATCCGAGGGAAGCAGCTTGTCAAGGGGCGGTTTACTAAACGATGCTGTACGGGATTCGTTGTATCTCTACATCATTGAAGATTTTAGAAAGCGCATCGACGTCGGCATCTCATGGCTTGCCGAAGAATGGTACAACGACCGCATACAAAAACAGCAGAACAAGGAGGCAGAGTATATTCAAGAGCATTACGAGAAATGGATGCTCAAGATACTTGATGGGATTGTGCCTTTCTTGGACGCCAAGGACAAACTTCTTATCCGGTTCCTCTCAGAAATCCCCAGTATTAATCAGGATGTCCTTAAGCGGGTGGTCAGATTGGCCAAGGATCCTGAGAGAGTTCAGCTTGCAGTTCAAGCTCTACACTACTTAATTCTTCTTCGACCTCCGGCTAGAGAAATGGCTCTTGATGCGTTGGAAGAGCTATATAAAAACTGTACGTACCCAAGATTGATTTTTGCTTCGACATATGCTGACTGTTGTCTCAAACAGACGACGAATCGAGACCACTAGTGACAAAGATCATGCCCAAATTCCGACCAGAAGCACTCGAAAGGCTCCAAGGGGCAGTTACAACTTAGACACGGAGAGTGTAAAAGTCTCAAGTCTTGTTGCTCATATCGCAAGCCGCATATCATCGAAGAAACAGAAATCACGTTGCATCAAAGCATGCCAAACGACGCTTGCTAGGACATCAGGAGAACCATGAATAGAAATTAAGCAGAGACAACAATCGAAAAGTAGCATCATGGCTGAGCACAGCAAATATATCATTGAACCACTACCTCCTAAACATGTATCGATAGAGACAACGGCCCGCTGGAAATTGCTTCTATACATAGTCCCGCGAGGCAGTGCTAGGATGGGAGGAGTCGTTCAGCGTCGAACGTGTGTAGTTTGCTTTGACAGTCGTCGTATCTAAGGCCCGTTGAAGCCTAACGTACTGTATCTCTTACCTGCCGATGCAATGTCCTTTTAATTTAGACTTTAAGATGGGCACTCGGCGACGTGCATAAGGTCTGCAACCATCCCACCTTTTTGCGCGCGATGCTTTTGGCTTTGCTCCACAAGAAGTGCAGGAACCACAGGAAGCCGTTCACGCCGTCTTGCTCTTCCGTGCCCACGGACCCTTTGACACCGACCTTTGTCGTTGTTGGAGAGCCTGGAGACGCAGCATGGCCGACGACTACACGCCAAAACCTAGTCTTGGACGGAGAAAATCATCGCTTAATACGCTCAGAGAGCTGTCGCAAAGATTCAAGCATGCCGGACGCAAACCTTCAGACAGCGTCGAGGAGGAAAGAGAGATTATTGGCGGTAAGCACGTTCCAGTTGGCGCTGTTCCTGCGATTGCTTGCAGCTCCAAATGCAGGGTCCTTTGTTTTCGTGTCCGTCACTGCGCAACGTCCAGCGCTCATTTTACCAATCCCAGATGGTCAATTTTCGATTCCCCCTCAACTGAAGATGCCCGACTTTGCTCCCTTTGACACAAACTCCACTACCGACACTGCAACCCAACCACCAGCTCCAGAGATCGAAGTCGCATCGTCGTCGCCTCGAACAGCCCAGCCGCCAGTGTCAACAAACACCCTCCACGGCACACAAGAACGACTACTCTCACCCAAGCCCTCGAACAACGACATGAGTTCCACCACGACATTGGCAGAATCATCGCCAATCCTCTCGGACAGTACTCCCTGGGTTGGCGGCACTGGTCTCGGGAATGCGAACCTGGGAAAGTCAGGCCGTGTTATTGAGAAGCTCATGGCTGAGAACGACAAATTGAAAAGAGAAATAAAGGCAGAGGCTGCCAAAAGAGAAGAGCTACAACGCACTGCCAATGCACAAAAGCCTAGGCTGGAAGCTCTCCAAGCAGAAAACGCCCGTCTCTCACACTGCAAAGCCGTGGACGAGAGCGTGATCAAGCGCCGCGATCGCAAGATCGAAGATCTCAAGGCCGAGCTGGATGTTGAGCGGCAAAAGAGAGAATCTTTGGAGCACCGAGTACAGGACGCCGAACGCAAGATGGGCGAATACCAAGAGCACAGCAACAAGGAAGTCCAGCAAGCAGTCGAAGAAGCCAAGCACGCTACCACACACGCCTCCATCCTCGAGACATCACACCGTCAACTATCGTCTGAGTACCGGCAGCGCATAGCAGCGGCTAGCAAGCAACTACGAGAATTGAGCGACGATAGGGAGGAAGACCGAAAACGCCTGACCAAATTGGATGTCGTTAACCACCAAATGCGTCAAGAGTCGGAGAAGGCAAGAAAACTGTACAACGAACTGCTGGCAGCTTCGGACAGATACAAAGCAGAAAAAGACTCGGAAGTGGACGGTGTCCTCGGGGATGTGAGGCAACTCAAGGGAGGCATCAGCAAACGCGAAGGAGAACTTGAGACGACGCTTGAGGAGATGCACAAGGTCATGAACCGCATGAAGTGGCTCATGAACATGCAGAAAGTGAACAACGAGAATGGTGTCAGCTCACCTCCGCCTTCGCCGCCTTCCTGAGTACTACGATCATCTCAGGGGTTGACCGAAAAGTGAATTTTGTTTGGGGTAGGAGAGAAAGGGAGTTTCTTTGGCATTGTTGATGTTGTATAGCGGGAATCCTGACTATACAGGGGTTTTACGAAAGGCGTTCACGGGTTTGCTTCTGTATAGGCGTACTGAGAAGCAGATATCTTATGGCTTTCAAAGGGCTGCATAGCGAGGCGTCATGGGAGGAGACAAGGGGTATAATACAGGTGGCACCATATTCTTACCTATGGTATAACAAGACGAAATGACACTGGCTGCGTTTGAGATCGATGTGAAGAAGCTGATTTCGAAGTCAAGGAGTCTGATCAAGGCGTTCAGAGTGTTAGATCGTGCCTGCCAATTGAGCAATCAAGATATTCCATCTTACCAACAGCACGAGCAAGCGACCGGTTCTTTCATGCAAGGCACATGCACGCGCGCGGGTTTTCGCAGCTTCCTGATCAACACAGAAAAACGACGAACGGTATCCGGCATTGCATTCATTTGCCGCGCAAAAGCACCAATCCAAATCCTTTCGGTGCATCAACATCTTCACCTCATCACTCCAAGATCTTTTACCTCTATTCATCGAGCAAGGGCTGCCAACTCACTGGCATCTCCCTTTACCAAGTTTTGCTTACATCCATCATGGCGTGCACTTTCTTGCATAGCATGGTGTGGAACTTCCAGGAGCCCGAAGAATTGATCATTATGTTCGACAACATGGTTCGCGACGCCAATGTCAGGTGTACCTACATGTTCGATACGCATGTAAGTCTTTTGACTTGCAACAAGCCATTCTGGCGCGTCTGACCAGATGCAGATGTTCCGAATTGAGTTCCCCGAACCGGGACATGAAAGCAGCTACTTCAAATTCGTCGACATGTGCAACGCCTATGTCGACAAGCATCAAGACGGTCCCGCAGACGCCATGAGCGATCCAAAGATCCTCCGCATGGCCGAGACTGGTGGAACAGCCAACGCCGAAGACGAACTTGAAAAGCTTCTGAGAGAAGACGATTCTGTTGACGGCGAACATCTCATTGATGTCAATGACGACAAATCCTCTGGACGCGACGAAGACGAAGACAAGGCTTTCTGGAACCCTAAAGACCCCAACACGAACATCGCTGTTGCTCTGCCTGACCGTGTCCTGCAGGACATTGCTCAGGACACTGCGTGCTCATTGGACTTGAACGTCCAAAAGGCATGTGTCTTCATCACCAACGCAACTCAGAGCAAGATCCAGGCTGTCGTCAAGAAACTGGACAATGTCGAGAGAAACTGGGTAAGTCCTCATGCATTCCTTCCCTGGCGTAACCTCAACGTCTCTCGTTTGCCGTAATCTCCCAAAGCCATCTCGACTGACCGCCTTGCTCAGCACCGCCTTAGAATCGACACTCACTTCATGCGAACGGAAAAAGAGTCTGATAGCAGGCTTCGGCTCCACCGCCTCCAACATTTGGGTGATGGCACATTGTTGCAGACCCTGGCTCCTTTGAAGATGAAAAACATGCTGCCCCGTCAACGTGTCGTTCGCCTGATGCGCCACAACGATAAAGGTGTTCTCGAAGTCTTCACTCAAAACCCCTCCAAGGTTGCCCATGATGAAGGCTTGGTCCTTAGATGGACTTCCATCCAGCTTCCGCACTTTCTCCGAGAGGGCATGCATGAATCTCTGTTGGAACTGGATGAGAATCCTGTTGAAGTCTGGCTGAAAGACACTCATGATTATGTGCCTGAGGGAGAAGGAGACGACCTGATGGGCGGCGACACCGGAGCTATGAATTACGATGCGCTTCTACCTGCAGCAGCACCATCTAGAAAGCAGACAGAATATCCTGTGCAAGATCTCGGTTTTCCGGAAGAGACTGATTCTGAAAGCCGCTCAAACTCAAGCCTACTTATCGATTATGAGGGCCGCATGTTTGAAAGATCACAACAAGCAAACGCAGGTGCTATCCCACCTTCGCAACCTGTCTCTACACCGGCTTCTGATTCTGTCGATGGCAGAATCACCACTTCGTCGATCCTTGCCGAGCCACTGCAATCTGCCAATCCTTCCGGGATAAAGTTCACGGCCAAACTGCCTAAGGCATCATGGGACATTACTCCCGCTCTACCGGAGCCAGTCGAGTATTGCCCTAGTCCCCTTCCAGATTATGCTGGCGACTCCCACCTAGAGCCGTTTCCTTCTCTTGAATCCCGGGGGCAACGACCAAGAGTGCAGCAGGTTCCTCCGTCATCTCCCGGTTTTACCCTCGTCAGGCCTCAGGGATTACCTCTCCCAGCTGACAAGTCAGGACAGTACTCACAAGTGACCCAAGCTACGCCTGAGGAAGCCACTGATGTCGTAGAGACGATACAGCTTGAGGATGAAGTCTCGAGCCGGAGATACTTCCAGACTACAGCTCACCGAAAGCCCAAGCCCAAGTCGAAGGGTAAGAGTGGCGCAAGCTCAACAATCAAAGCACAGCTCGAGGTACCCGAGTGGGACCCCAGAGCAAATCAGCGAATTGATAAACCTTCGCAAAGTCGAGCAAGCGCACCTCAAGTATCGCAGGCACCCCAAGCAAAGCCTCGCATCCTTCCCGACTGCAGCAATGATCTTTTGAAGATCTTGGACTCCGCTAGGGCCTTCAGGGGCCATCTAGACATGGAGGTCTCTATCGGTCGCATATTACTCGAGGGCTTGGTTGGACCCGAAGCAAAGGAGTTTGCTGAGGCCAAAGCAATGTCGTCTTACCGTATGGTTGAGGGTATCGAGAAGTACCTCCTCTCAGATACAAAGACATACCTCCACTTCGTGGAGAGACTTACTTCGGATACGGAGGAGGCGTGTCAGATCCCGGCTGCGCATCTCTTCAAACAGGACCCCACAGAGACAGAGGTAGATTCTTGGTATGAGTTTGATTGCGAGGACAAATACCACAACGACCTCATAGTCAAGGTGAAAGGTATGGGTAAGGTCGAGACCGTCTTCGCTTCTCTTACCATTGGCCAGGCGTTTTTTCATTATCCCAAGCGCAAATGGGACGCACGCTTCGCTGTCGAAGGCCGCAGACAATACACTCACCGAAAGGCAGTGTCAGATTTCGTGGAGCAGCTTTCCGCAGATGTTCGTGGTTCCAAGGACGACCAACTTGTTGATGTGCGCTTTCGGGTAAACAACGACTTGAAGATTCACAACGCTTATGCCAAAAAGCGTCTCTCGTTCACCTATCTCCAAAACGATCGTATCAAGCTACACATAACGGAAGTGCAGGAGTTGATCAGGGGCCGGATGAAGACTGACACCTCAATTCACCAAGTGGCCTCTGGAAAGAGATCTGAAATGGTTGAAGACCACCGCCTCTGGTTTGAAGCAAAGCTCTCCATCTCAGCCGAGTCTTTCTTCAAACAGAACCTGGAGACGAGCACAGGCGATGATGCTGCTTGGACAGCCAAGGAGGTGCTTGACGACAAGACGATGTGTGATGTCCAGAACATCATTGACAATGTGGTTACTCGTATGGACGGTGTTGGTGCGAAGAACAAGGGAAGACGTGGTGATGAGAAGGACATGCAAGAGCTGGAGGCATGGGAGTGCGAGGCAAAGCAGAAGGGTCATCCTGGCTGTTGGTGAAGAGTGTTCCTCAGGCAAATTCGAGTCCAGATGTAATATAGTTGTACTGTGCTGAGTAGCACCGCATCTGTTGTCTCATTATGGCTTCTACAGTCATGTCGGTTCCGATAGATAGATCCTGAATAAATCATGCCCATCGTTGTCGAGATGCATTCCCTGTCAGAACTCCAGACAAGTCAAATATTCCCATCAGAGCGCCTCGCGTCGTTTGACTCGTGGATTCAGACCTGCGGTTGGTTGTTGGATATGAGCATAAGCCTTTAATAGGAACGTTGCTGCAGGAGCACTGAACCGGACGATGGCCTCGCAAGGAGGGTCTGAGGAGAACAAATTATGGTATTGTATTCAGGGTATTGTACAGACTCAGCCTCGACGTGATTCAATTCTCATAAAGTTTTCAGGCCACCTCGACAGAAAGCCTCTAAAATCACCATGCCTTTTAATTTCCTCCTCTTACTCAAAGTAAACAGCATCAGGCTTGTGCACGGCAATCTTGCCCGAAGAGTCACTCTTCAGCACGATTCTGGGATCTTCCTCTGATGCCTTGACTTTCTTGCCGTCCACCTCTTTTTCGGAGTAGGCGACTTCGACGACGGTGCCTTTGGTCCAGTTGCCTAGGGTCTTCCAGTAGACTTCTTGATCCTTCTCTGGCAGGCGGTCGGTGGAAGCGGGTTTGCCTGGTGGGTCTTTGGACTTGGAGTCGGAGGTGGATTTTTGATCCTTGCTGGAAGATTTTGTGTCCTTGGAGTCGTCCTTCTTCTGATCGGACTTTGATTTTGAGGGTGAAGATGTGTCCTTTGCGGCACCGTCGTTTTGCTTTTGCTTCTTGGAAGGTGATGCAGAGTTGGATGAGCGAGTGCGCTTGTCACCAGCCTGTGCCTCTTCCTCCTCTCCGTCTTCCTTCTTCTCCTCGGCCTTCTTCTTTGCGTAGCTTTCGTCCTCTTCCTCGTTGGCTTGCTT
Source organism: Aureobasidium lini (assembly GCA_022813425.1). NCBI lineage: Eukaryota > Fungi > Ascomycota > Dothideomycetes > Dothideales > Saccotheciaceae > Aureobasidium > Aureobasidium lini. The sequence goes on from JAKLML010000031.1 coordinate 42,730, forward strand.
TCTGCTCTCCTTGGCCTTGTCGGTGTTTTTGACGTGTTGCTTACCTTCCTTGCTCTCGGCTTGCTTCTTGTCGTCGGTTTCCTTCTTCTCTTGCTCGCTCATGTTTTCCCAGGCCTTCTTGGGCAGGTAGCGTTGTTGTGTGCCGTCCTCGTTTTTGGCGTTGGCTGAGCCGTCCTTGGTTTGCCATTCCTCTTCACCCCACTTGGAGAGGTGCTCTTGGGACTCGTCTTGATCCTTCTTGTCGGTTGTGTACTGTCACGATTGTCAGTAAAGTCAATTGAGGACGATATAGCATTGAATTGGAAGTCTTACACCACCACCGCGCTTCTTGTATTCGGAAGCCATCATCTGAGCCTTGCGAGCTGACCATTGGCCTGGTGCACCGCCCTTGTCGCCTTGGTGAATCTCCTCCTTGACTTCATCGCGAAGCTCAGGGTCAGTGTACTTGTCCTTGGGAGGCATGGTTGTGACAATTGAAGGTATGAAAGTTCGAATTAGAAGTGTGGAAGTTCGCGAACGAGTTGTATTCAAGAAATATTTGACGATTGGTGTTGCTCTGCTCAATGGCATGTTCTTTTTTACCTGATTTTATATAATGAAGGCATGGGACGCAAGGTTCGGTCAGCCCAGCCCATTGTTCAGTCGCGTCTATCGTCATCGATTTCTTTGGAGCATCGATGCGAGGGTTTCGATATAGTGACATCATGCAGTTGGTTTTCGACCGTGATGGTTTTCTTGGGAGGAGGTTGGGTGGATCTGCGAAAGGGTCCCTGATCGATCTGACATATTCTTGGCGATGGAAGCTTGGCTCGTGGCTTGAATGTGTTGCTTTCCATGTCTTTGTTCCGTGTTGCCTTTTGTGTGATGAAGATGGAGAAAACATGCGCTAGAAGTATGAACCTATACTGCATTGCTCAATTCTTGGCCCAGTATGGATGGGTTTATCGCATCGGAGCATAAATGGTGGCCCCGAGTGCTAAACTTTGTCACGCGTGAAGCTGTAGAAATGCACAATGATTCTTGAAGTCAGTGCTAGGTACGAAGAGAGAGCTTTAGGGAGTCCCTCTCTGTGGACGAAGCTGTCCTACCAAAAAGTACAGTGCATTCGGACAAATCATTCGGTGTGTATCGCTGCAGCATGAGAGTTGACGTGACAAGCTTCAGCACACGGGAAGGGGTTGCATTTAGTGGATGTGTTGAAGCGAATCAAGTGGTAATCTTGTTAGCTGTCCAAGACCACGACGGCAAGAGATATTTACCACGTTTGAGCAGGAAGTATTTTAACATAGCTACGCATAGTTCAATGATGTATGAAATGGAGAAATTCCGCAAGAGGAACGGGTGAGCGTGGTGACTGAGACCTACAACCAGGGTTATACCCTCAGCAAAAAGTCATGGTCAAGAAAATATATAGATTCCATGCCACCGGCGTCCAGGTAACTTCAGTAGCACGCGTACCACGCATCCTGCCGCACCACCCGGTGATAGGGTGACATGAATACATGGCGCGGGACTACTTACCTTCCGATGCCGCCTCGCGCCTCGGCGTATTCGACGGGGTAACCGGAAGCGTTGCTGCATAATCATGCGTGAAGCCTGCTGCATGGTGCGGCTGTAGGTTACGAGATTTGCAGCGGTAAGTGGTTTGCTGCAATTTCCAATGCGAAGCACGCAGTTGATGGGCTTGCAAACGGCGGACAGAATGTGCGGCACCAGCACATGCCTTGGTGCGGTACATAGGAGACCCTTGAATTCTTGATGGGGGTCGGTAAGCTGATCGATAGCGAGAAGAAGTACTGCTGAATGTCGCAATATTGGGTGTCAGCGATTTCATGAGTTGAGCGAGCGAAATCTTGTCAGCTGTACAAGAACTACTACAGAAAAATACGGCTCGACGACTATTGTTATCTGCTACGTAAGAGTGAAATGGCCGTATTCTGTAGCAAGTCACGAGTCACGAGATAGGGAGTTACGGAATAAAACAAAGGCTTAGCGGTCCAAAAGGGTTAGCAGGACGGGAGGAGCGGGGCAGGGTGAATGAGGTGAATGGTTGGTCATTATCACTCGACCTCGTTGTCCACGCCATTGCCATTCCCAACTTGCGGCAGCGTCCAAAACAATTTCACTGTGCTGTACACATTCGTCGCCTCGATCAATCGCCCTCGTCGGCCATATACGCCATCGTCGACCAATCGATTTGCAGCCAAGGATTCCTCTTCTGGCCGCCTTCAATTCGCACTTGCTCTTCGCAGCTCTCACTTCAGCCGCCGAATATTGTGAACCTTCTCTTATCAACCCGATAGCGACTTTCAGCTGGTGGAAGAGCCACCAAAAAGCGCAAGAGCCCCCCATCTTGATCCTGGTCACGATGGTCATGGTCGAATCGCACATCTAGCGAAGCCTCAACTGGGCTGCCCTGGCGGGCAGGTGCTCTGCAACGATTCAATTCAATTCACTACACACACACATACAACGACATCATGGCCGATTCGCCAAACCCTGCAATGCTGGCTCCACCGGCCGTTATGGCTTTGAAAGAGGAGGCTGCTGGAACAAAGGACACTGGGTACAGAGGTACAATGGAGAGAACAGTCAGCATGGACATCAGAGAGGAACGCGAAGACCTCAAGAGAGCCGCCGAACAGTCCCTCAACGCCATCATGGATCTGAACCTGGATGGATCCATTCGCTGGGCAAGTCCCTCATGGAAGGAACTCAGCGGAGTCGAGCCCGAATCAATGGTCGGCAAGACCATGTCTGAAATCATTGTCGACCACAAGAATATTTTCACTGACGCAATTGCCCTTATGCGCAAGGATGACACAAAGAGTCGTATCATCCGCTTCGCAATTGCATACCAACTGCCTGTTGGAGGAAGTCCGGAAGTCACTATCGAGAGCCCCCACGCCGAACCTGTAGCTCTCAACTTCTGCTCCGAAGACCAAGACAATCACGAGCATCTTGTGAACCTTGAAGCCCAAGGTATAATGGTATACGAGAGAGCCACCGGAGAAGAGAGTCATGTATGAGCCGAAGCCCACGACCATACAAGAGCATTACTGACTATATCGCAGACGATGTGGATGGTCAAGCCTGCAATCCATCGTGAGATAACCATAGACCTCCCTGACGTTCTTGCTGAATCTCTGGGAATCGGTGCTCACGTTTTGGCGCAGTATTTGACCCATTTGGCCGAGATCGGCAGTGACGACCCAGCTGATCACCCTCCCCCGCCTCCAGTACTGTGCCGTATTTGCGAGCGCCAGATCACCCCTTGGTGGTTTGAGAAGCACACCGAGTTATGCATGCAGGAGCACAAGGCTGAGATGGATGTGCAGATCTCCCAAGAGAACTTGACCGAGCACCGTGCTGCCATTGTCAAGGTTTTAGATGCTTTGGAAGCCCAGACACGCCATTCTCGCCCTGGAGCAAACGATTCAGGCTCTCCATTACCCACTCCACTATGCGATTACAAAGGACATCCCATTGGTCCTGCTTCGCAGCCTTCTTCTGGCCCATCATCTGGCCGTGCATCACCAGCTGGTCCTCAACTCAAGCCCAGGAGCTCTTCTAGATCAGGCTTGAATCATCAACGAGCCCGCTCCTTTGCTGTTCGGCGTCCATTGGCTCGTATCGTTGAGCTAGTTCTGGATCTCTGCGATACTGCTCTAGAGATCAGTCCGCCAGCCGTCAAAGACAATTCTCAGGATGGCGAGATCAGAACCCAGTCTCCTCAATCCGAAGGTAGAATTTCACAGGTGTTGCAATGGCAACCTCCAAACACCAGTACCGTGGACAACGAGCACGGCCTTGCACTACTTGCCGAAGATACTTCAGGCTTCTGCAAAGCCAAAGTCGAAGCCATCTTCCGTCATCGACGTATCCTGGAATACTCCGAACGCCTCCGCATTGAGTTCCACATTTTGGTACAAGAATGCATTGATGAGGCTTTGGCTAAAGCTACGCGCATTGCCAATGGAGAAATTAGTGACTCAAGCGAATCCTCCTCCACTGATGCGGAGATCGAGGAGGAAGATGATCTTGAGGATCAAGACAAATTTAGCAACATTGGAGATGCCATGTCTGACATAGACGGACCAATGCCGCGCTTACCCGAAGGTATGCAGGAGGACTTTACGATCAACCCGTATGGATCACCCCTCGCACCATCACCCATGACTATGGCATTGAGAAATATTCCAGAAGCCTCCTCATACCGACGAGCTTCATCAACGGGAGGATCCTCGCGTTCGAACAGCCCCCACGGTGCGAGAACACCACGCTCCTATGGTAGTGCCCTCAGTACTTTGATTCACCAGAAAAGGGCATCGATGCTAGCTCCGGAAAGCGACGCAGGCGCAGAGAGCGATAGCAGCGTTCGTTCCTCATTGGCATCTATGCCTGTACGGACGGACTCGCCAGCTCCCGAGCTAAGCCTCAGCCGGGTCACTAGTACGCGTGAACACAAACGAAGGAGTCTTGTGCTTCCCAGCTTGGCCAACACGAGCAGACAGCAGTCGCCAACCCGAAGCATTGCACCTTCTTCGCCTTTACGAGTAGCAAAGCCACGGGTACCAAGTGGCGGAGAGCCTGTTCCCTCACCACTTACCTCTCCGATACTCTCACATGATCATCATTTCACATCTCCAATCATCCGAGCTCAGTCACTACACCACCACCATCATCGCCGTCAATCTTCTGCGACTCAGTACTCAGAATCATATCGACCGCCGTCTTCGCCAAGATTGAGCGCTGTAAACAGCAACCCGCAGCCCCGGGCGGTGCAGACATCCATCAAGGATTTCGAAATCATCAAGCCTATCAGCAAAGGTGCTTTTGGCAGTGTCTATCTGGCCAAAAAGAAGGTCACAGGAGACTATTACGCCATCAAAGTGCTCAAAAAGGCCGACATGGTTGCCAAGAACCAAGTCACCAATGTCAAAGCCGAAAGAGCAATCATGATGTGGCAGGGTGAAAGTGACTTCGTCGCGAAACTCTACTGGACCTTTGCTAGCAAAGACTACTTGTACCTCGTCATGGAGTATCTAAACGGAGGCGATTGTGCTTCATTGGTCAAGACCTTGGGTGGATTGCCTGAGGACTGGGCAAAGAAGTACCTGGCGGAAGTTGTTTTGGGAGTTCAACACTTACACGACAGGCAAATTGTGCATCGTGACTTGAAGCCAGACAACCTGCTCATCGATCAGAAAGGCCACCTGAAGCTGACCGACTTTGGCCTCTCCAGAATGGGACTGATCGGTCGCCAAAAGAGAATGCAAAACAGCAAGTCCAGCGATGCACCCGATCTGCTCAAGCTGGGAAAGCGTGCGCCATCAATCGCATCATCTCGCTCTACCTCATTTGACTTCAATGGTAGCCAGTCTCCAGCACCGACTCCAGGCCTGACTCCTGCCTTGGCCGGAGAGCTTGGTCAGCCATCTTACTTCAGCTTGACGAAAGGTGATTCTCGTGAGCCTTCGAGGCGAACGTCTGGTCATCGTAGCGACAGCGGGGAAAGCGATGCCCTGGCCAATATGTTCCGTCGCTTCTCTATCGTTGATGAACCTTCTAGCTACCAAAGACGAACCCCGATCGAAGAGGAGACCGCTAGCGAGGGAGAGTCACCAGAACCTTATGCATTGCAACCTGTTATGAGCCATATGAGTGGTCTAGGCACTCCTCCTGGACAATCCGGCATGCTGCCCCCACCGATGGCTTTGTTTGACCCAGACGACAGCTCGCGACGATTTGTCGGTACACCAGACTACCTCGCACCGGAGACTATCAACGGCAGTGGACAAGACGAGATGAGTGATTGGTGGTCCTTGGGCTGTATCCTCTTCGAGTGCCTGTACGGATATCCGCCTTTCCATGCCGACTCTCCCGAGCAGGTGTTCCAGAATATCTTGGATCGCAACATTCACTGGCCTGATGATGAGGACTGTCCCGTGACTTCGGAAGCCAAGGATCTTATGAACAGACTCATGTGCTTGGACCCCAAGGATAGATTGGGGTCCAACAATGACGAGAAGTTCGCCAATGGTGGAGACGAGATCAGAGCACACCCATGGTTTGCGGAAGTTGAGTGGGACACGCTTCGTGAAGAGGAGGCGTCTTTCATCCCCGCACCAGCAAACCCGGAAGACACTGAATACTTCGACTCCAGAGGAGCGACGTTGCAGAATTTTAGAGCCGAGTTCGAGGATCAAGTTTCATCACCAGCTAACACGCCTGGTGCTGACTATCCTGAACGGCCACACGATGCCTTGTCCAGGGTTAGAAACCAGGTCAACTCGATCAAACGAGGACTCATGCCGCTACACATACCTCCCCACGTTAGAGACGGTCGCAGCCGAAGACTCAGCGAGCCAGTTGCCGCGGATGACTTCGGAAATTTCCAGTTCAAGAACCTCCCCGTCCTGGAAAAAGCGAACAAAGATGTCATCCAGAAGCTACGTGCCGAGGCAATGCAAGCTCAGAGCAAGATTGCTCAAGGTCTCATATCTCCCTCGCCGGTTGTCGTCTCACCCTCTGCTTCTGTGGAGTCAAGTCCAGTGGGACCCGCACCGCTGAAGCGCACGCTATCATCGAATAAGGGGAACAATAGACCCGCTTCACCTTCGCTATTGAGCAAGACCAACTCATCACCAAGCAGAGGTTCCCAACCCTCGTCACCATTGCTGGTATCCTTTAGTGCGGGTGGCCACCATGAACGGAGGAAAACTTCAACATCCTCATCGTTGGCTCAGCAAATCAGCAGTCTGCAAACGAGCAGTAATCTATTGGATGCTCCTAACTTACCAGCCGGTTTTAAATCCTTGTCTGCAGCTTCGTCTCCCATCAAGATACCGAAGAGCCTGAATGGCCAACAAAGCTACATACCAGAGAAGTCTTCTCTGCCAAACGGAAGACGTAGCAGCATCTCGTCTCCGCGACAACGCTCACACACGATAGGATCTCAAGATGATGACATGCCTCCTGGACCGCTCTCTCAGCACAAGCGGAGAAGCATGGCATTCGATGCCTCGCCATCCTCTTCGGACAATGAAGATCAACGGGCAAAGGCTTTATTGCGAGTACAGCGCAGGAGACAGAGCACGCGCAGACTTTCTCAGATCACTTTGGCCGAAGGACCTGCGTTCCGACCACTAGACGTCCTGATCTGTGAGGATCACCCCGTGTCACGACTCGTGATGGAGCGGCTCCTTGAAAAGCTCCGTTGCCGCACCATTTCGGTACAGGATGGTTCTGAAGCGATGCGTTATGCTATGAGTGAAGTCAAGTTCGACATCATCATGATGGAGTTCAAGTTACCTCAAATCAATGGGGCAGACGTAGCACGCATGATCCGAGACACAAAGAACGCAAACTCGCATACACCAATTGTTGCGGTGACTGGGTATCTCAAGGATTTGCAAGCACCGCACTACTTTGATGCACTGATCGAGAAGCCTCCCGACACAGCCAAGCTGACCGAAGTCATGAGTCGACTGTGCCAATGGAAGCCTCCTCCGCCAGGATGGACACCGGCTCAGCTACCCATGATGCCGTCGTCGAGTCTGCGCAGAGAGTCGCCTCTGACCGAAGAAAGCCCGACCACAAGTTCGATATCTGGTTATGGCATGCTCAGCAACAGCTTCCGGGGATCAAGCAGAGAAGACTCGATAGGATCAAGTTCAATACCCGAAGCGGACAGTCCATACGACTCGATACCTGTCATTATCAGCAGACATACCAATGATTGGCAAGAAGCAGATCTCGAACGCCAATTTGGCGGACTAGGTATAAGCCCAGAGGAAGTGGTGCATGCAAGAACGAAACCTTCGCCAGAAATTAGGATGCCGGCGTTGACAGAACAGACCTCTGCGCCAGCTAAACTAGAGAGCGGGCGTGAGGTGTCGCCACGGAAACAACCATCATCAGAATCGATAGAGGCGAGGAAGAAGTCCATCGAAATGGGAAGGCACGAGTGTGCTGAATCTGGAGATGATGAAGACGAAGAGCTGGGCAACGCTCAGATCAGAGCACGATCGCCCAAGTCTAAGACACGAGGAGCATCAAAGCTAGGAACTGAGATGTTGCGCACAAACAGCCAGGGGAGCGTGGTGTCGAACGAGGAGGTCATGGCGACGCAGAACCTCAAAGCGACGGCATCACTTACAGGAAACGAGGAAGCGGCGATTGAAGAGGAGGGAGCCACATTGACTCCGCCAGAATTTTTCGTGCCGCGAGGTGGTCACAACGTTGTCGACAAGGACAGGACGCCACGCTCGCATTACACGAGCGACCCTGATCCTGATCCGACGCCTCGGGCATCCACATCGCCGACGCGGAAAGAATGATTGCTAGGAAGGGGAATAGGGGAGGCAACACGATGTCATTGTTTTGGGGAGGGATTCTTTTTATTTCTTTTCTTGTTCCTTTTTTGTGCTCTTTCTCATGATGATACAAGTTTTCCAGCTCAGCCAGTCGTAATACCCCCTTTGCGCGTGATATCTCTTCTTTCGATCTCTCCAAAACGCCCAAACTCCATCGCTATGTGAAATGATCAATTGTGTGATTTGTGGCATGATTGCATTAGCGTCTGGGAGCTAGACCAGGGACGCCGCTGTATCTCTCCTCTCTCTCGGTCTTGAAAGTGACTTGGACCCAGAACTCCTTGTTGTCCTCGTCAAACCAAGTCCAGTACTTGCCCTCTGAACGATCGATCTCACGAGCCTGGAGCTTGAAAGAACATGTCTCGTAGGGTTCCGCAGCGACCAACAGGTACTGGAACTGCTTGTCGGGATCTTCCACCTTTTGCTCAAAGGCCGACATGAATCTGACTCTAGGCTGAACATCCTGCGAAATCTCCGGGTACTGCAGCTGGAACAGCAAACCCAACTGCCTCGTCAAGGGATCCCTGGTCTTTGTGATCTTGTACCCCGGTCTACCAATCTTGACAACATTCCTCTTGACCTGCACCTGACTCAAACCACTCAAATTCTGATCTCTGTCTTTTCCCAATTGCGCTTCTCTGGCCGCACGTCTGGCCAAGTTTGTCTGATGCTTGCGTCCTTGGGTATGTGCGAGATAGGAGCCATCGTTTTGGTGTACGGTCAAACAGAGTCGACATTCGAAGCTGCCGACGTGGTTTTTGAAAATGTAGGGGTCTTTGTCCAGGTCGATGGTTTCGAGGGCGAGTTTGCGGAGACGTTCGCGACGGTCGGCGTTTGTTGCGCTGGCTGAGGCGACACCACCGCCTCCGAATTTGGAGCCTGCGCGGTTCTGGGAGGCATGTCAGTGGTGGTTTCAAGGGTGAAAGGGATGGCGACGTACTTGGTAGTCCATGGTTTGTGGCTGCGAGATGCAGATGTGCGTGTAGCGCTATGTGTGTCGCGGCGTCGGAAGAATTGTTTGAGCAGAGAGACCGAATCGCTGCAGTGATACGTCTAGATGAGGAGTCGAGTGGTACGCGATTCGAGAAGGTTGATGTATGATATACGAGAGCGCGAAAACGATGGATGAATCTCGAGCTACATCTTCAGGACGGTGCACGGGCCACAATACCATTGCGACTTCCTCCACTCGCTGCTCACTGCATCTGTGCCCGTCACACAACATAATTCATAATCGGTTTCAGCGCTCGTCCTCGCTCAGTTGTCGGAGTTTGTCATCAGCCTCGTCGAACAAGGTGACCATCCTGTAGAAATGCACCGCATCTTTGACGGCTATGCCATGCCTCTGTGGAGCGAGTGTGAAGTACCCATCGACGCAATCAAAATCTTACATGTGAAGATCATGTAACTTACTTGAAGTGATGGGGGTTGTTCCCGTGTGCGACCATGCACTCCTTCCTTCCTTCCTTCCTCTCATCCGTACTCTTAACTCAGCTCGACTTGTTCCTTGTTTGCTACCGCACCTCAAAAGCAGTGAAGTGCTCAGGCTACTTAATCTCTTCTATTCAAGTAACACCTGTTGGTTTTTTGCTTACTTGTCTATCTATCCCACTTTCATTCACCCGATCCCACGACTATAACTTCCTTCTGCGCCCACAACTACCTTCTCTCGCAGCTCAATCAACATCAATTCGATCTACATTCACACATCGAGCGAACGTATCCAGCTACGCCGTCTTACCATATAGTGGTATCGTTGAGTCGACATCATGGCACCCTCCAAACGTAACCTGGTTACCAGCGACGATGAGCCAGTCTTCTTCCACGGCGACAAGGCACGTCCTTATGGAATCTTCTCGCAATGGCACAAGTGCGACTTTACCGATCCCAAGTACCCGGACGTGACGTTCGACTGCGCAGAGCAATACATGATGTAAGTAAAAAGTCCGTACGACACAACAAAAGCCACCAGATGGTGTTTGACTCAAGTGCTAACTGGTTGCAGGTACGGCAAAGCCCAGGTGTTCGACAGCCCTGACATCGCGGCCAAGATCTTGAGCGCAACTTCTCCAAAGACTCAGAAGGATCTAGGCCGTAAGATCGAGGGATTCTCTGATGCCGTCTGGAACCCAGCTCGACTCGGCGTCGTGAAGCGTGGCAGCTACCTCAAGTTCTCCCAGAACGAGAAGCTCAAGAAAGTGCTGCTCGAGACTGGAGACAGAGATCTGGTTGAGGCTTCCCCCAGGGACCGCATCTGGGGTATTGGCTACAGTGCAGCAGCAGCAAAGAAGACATCAAGAGACAGGTGGGGTCAGAATCTCCTCGGTATTGCCTTGATGTATGCAAGAAGGAAGATCAGAGCCGAAGAGGCAGAAGAAGAGCAGGATGAAGAAGAAGATATCCAGCCTGATACTATCAAGGAGTCTATCGAGCAGACCGCTGACGAGGAAGCCGAAGATCGCTCTGAAAGTTCTCCTGCCATCAAAAAGCCCGCACCCAAGAAGCGCAAGCGCAACTCCTCCACAGCTGAAGAAGTCGAGGATGGTCCAAAGCCCAAGAAGACAGTCCCAAAGAAGACTCCTGCCAAGAGGCTCAACTCTTCGCCCTTGCCGGAAACCCTCGACAGTGACGACGAAGACGGCAAGCACAACTCCATCACAGATGACGAAGCTCCAGAGTCACTCAAGCAAAAGAAGACGGCCCTAAAGAAGACAGCCTCGAAGAAGAAGCTCGCCAAGAAGATCCCGTCTCCACCTTTGGCAGAAAAGGCCCCGAAGTCCGACGACGAAGACGAAGACAACGTAAACAAAGGATTAAACCAAGTCCTCAACATGGCCAAAGGTCTCAAAGCCCAGACCAGCAACGACAACGACGACGAAGAGGAAGAAAGCCCTGCCGTCAAGAAGAAGGCTCAAAAGAAAGCCAACAACGACTTGCTCGAGATGCTTACCAAGAAGGCTATGGAAGACTCGATTATCAACGGTAAATATTAGTCATTCCAGTCGCTTATTCATGAGGCAACGACGAAACGATGCAACAATAATGATTCACGACACCCGACTTTTGCTTTTTATCATATCTCCAAGCTCAATTGCCCTAATCGAGGGGGCACATATGTCCATCATTCTTTCAGACATTCCGAAATTCAATTTTGCTTCTTGTTTTCTGTGCATCATTGGTAAACAACTTCCTCCTCACGTGCCAAAGATTTATCTTCTCGACTACCCTGCTGCGCCCATTCGCAGCTGTGCACGCAATAAGATGCACGATACTTTTGACCATGAGCAAGTTGTCCATAGAAAGCAACTACTTGGCGAATACTTGACGTTGTCTTTTTGCACCAAGCTTTGATGTGGAAAGTGATTGTACCCAAGTGACGACGTTCCGCAAGTGTGAAGTGAGTGATATTGGGAGGGCTATGAGCAAAAGCGATGGAGAAGCAAACGAGAGTTACGCATGTTTCCATCTCTCTCCCGCGCATTCTCGATACTGCCAACCTCATTTAGAAAGGAGAGCGCCCTTGTAAGCTGTATGCTCTGACGAAGTCCCGTTTTGGCTGCCTCACATCCCACTGTAGACCTCCCTGATCTCAATTCTGACACCATATCCACTTCTCCCCATACAACGTCTTAGTGTGTTTCTGATGCGGTATGTAGGATCTTCTGTGTCCTGATCCTCCTTCAACCACTTCTCCAGTCGGGTGTTGAAAGCCTGTGAGTCTTTTGCAGGATCGAGTGCTGCAAAAGCCTGGCGGTTTATGCCATCTAATAGCGCTTGCAGATCTGTGTTGAGCCTGAAACCAGACGGAGGTCGAGAGTAGTAGATGATGGAGTCAGCACACTCTAGCTGCCAATGTGGAGACACAATCTCGATCTTCTTCTCGGACTTGCACTTTTCGCTCTGATACTCTTCGTACAGTATCAAGCCCAATTCGGTGAAGGCCGACCAGTTGAGTCCTTTGTGCACCATATCGTGGAGCCTGAAGGTCAGTTTCATAGTACTTAGGTTACATGGAAGCCGCTCTTTGAATCGTCGCAGTGTCAAGACATCGGCAACGCTCTTGCTACCTTTCAGTCTCATATCGATCATTGTGTAGAATTGAGAAGTCGAGTAGAAGTAGGGAAGCAGAGAGAGTCGAAGTGATGAGCATGTGAAGAGTAGTGGATGTTGGCGGGCGACGAGAGCTCTACGAATGCCTGTTTGGTTTTCGCGCAGGAGAGGGTAGCCGGCATACGGGTATGAAGGATCGATTGGATAGTCGCTGGGAATGACGCAGTCGAGGATCATGAAGAGGAGTTCCAAAGGTAGATCGGTAAGGAGGATCTTCTGTGGTGATTTGGATGTTTCTTCACCATGCTGCTGAACGATGTCGATAGCATTGGTGTTGTCGACAGGAGTGATTTCGCCGGCGGTCTTAGCTTGTGACTTCGCAGCTGAAAATCAAATTAGCAAGATGTACTAGCTGCAGTTGAGAAGCCCAAGACATACTTGGAGCAGCCTTGGCTTTGGCCTTGCGCTTTGCCATGATGAATGGCGTGAAGGAAGACGATGGTGGATAAGAGCAGCAGTAGTGAGAGTTGATAGAGAGGTGTAAGTGTTGTGAAGAAGAACGTTGGCGCAATGGTTGACGTGATAGCGGTTCTGGTATTGGGGTCTGTAATGTGCAGAAGAGGAATGTGGGCGATGGTGAAAATCGAGTGTGGAGTGTAGTGTGAGGTGGAGTGCGAAGGAGGTGTTGGTGGCAAGTGAGGCGGATGAGGCAGAGACGCAAAGTTGTTTGGACTGAAGAGGAGGTCGCAGCTTCCTCGTGAGTCTCAACGCTCTTCCCACCTTCCTTGCCCAACTAATACTGCAAGAAATAAGCCCACTTTCCAAACTCCTTCCACATTTTCAGTGGATCCTGTTCAATCTGACGTAGATTGTCCATGCCAATCCCATCTCTGACCTGTTGAGTAATTGCGTGCACCATGAACGTCATGTTACTTCCTGATCCGTGACTTTTGAGCACATCCTGGCTCAACTTCTTCAGAATTCTCCAGATGGGGACCACGAAGTCGAAGCCTCTTTCGAAGAGCTCTTCTACACCTGGATCTACAGCTTGAGTAGGATCATTGGGTGAGGAATAAGCCATTACTAGAGTCTTTGCTAGACCCCAGGTGTGGACCACTCTGACAGGATGGAAGTCTTGTGGGTACAGGACAGGGTCGATGAGAAAGTATGTTTTGGCCATCTGAAAAAGTGCAAGGCCAACTCGACCTTCGTCTAGCATATGCGAGAAGATGTCCACGCGTGAGTTTGCATATGGTTGTCTAGTGATTGGCCACATCCCGGTTTGATGACAGGTGTGCATGACAGTCTCAAGAGCTGGAACGGCAAGCGCGCTGTTCGTGTAGCTACGTGCTTTTTCGTAGTCTTGATAGGCCTTGCCTTGTATGACAGACAAGTTCCATTCAGCTTGGCTTTCACCAACATAATTCGCAGGGTCTTTCGAGAACTTTTCAACACGATCCATGGGCTTAGCAAGAGTGGACCATTTATCAACGAGATTTCCTGGCGGCTGTGCCCATTGGTCTTCTCTTTGATTAGAGCCAAGTCGGCATTTCGAGCATTCGCACTTGAAGCAGTATCGCAATTCCAATTGGGCTCGTCGGCGATAGAAGGGCTCGGTGTGATCGATGTAGGAGATGAAAACCTCCTCGCCTTTCTTGATAGGTGCTAACGAGCGCATCATAAGTCTGGGGACATCGAAGAGGACACTTGCGTTTGGCTCGCAGGAATGGTTCGCTGAGCATGCTATCGGATCTAGAGCAATACCCAAAGGATCCAGCGTAGGTGTAGTAAGTGTCAACGAGTTGCGGAGGATCTGATCGTTTTAGCGTGTGGTTTTCGTTGACTCGACGACAAACGTACCTTTCCAACAAATTCCTGTATCTCAGAAGCACTCGAATTGTCAGGGCTGATACGTGCAAAAAGATCTCTTGCCGAGGCCACTGTCACTTCGTATTGCTCGAGTGCTTGGAGTTGCTTGATTGTCGATGCACTGTGAGCTTGGAGTCGGCGTACACCTACCTTTTCTTCCTCGGATACAGCGTCGCTCTTCATGAGGCATGCCAACTGCAGTGCCGCTCGTACAGAGCTGGGAAGGGGTGGAAGATTCGGGTCCTTCAAGAGCTTGCATTCGTGTTTGTGATATCTTGTCCAAGCCTGCTTCTGGCAAGTCTACATGGGAGGTGATTTGTATGAGCATGACTCTTAGGACGCAAGAAAAGGAGCTCCTACGGCTCTGGACTGGGAGAAACATAAAGAACATAAAAACATACTTTACTGCAATATTTCACCTTCTTACAGCCGGTGCAAGCCTTGACACCAGGATTGCCTCCCTCATATTCACAACCATGACATCCAGGCTCCTTATTGCCCTGCGTGGCGTGTACAGCACATCCTTTGGCAGCCTTGTATGCCCACATGAAACAGTTGTGGCAACTATCCTGCAGACGCGGCAAATCTAGTTCACCGATCAAGGGACGCGCTTTGAGTAGGATCGTAGAGCCAGCTGGTATGTCCTTGGTCGCGAAAAGTCCATTACCCGCAGTTGGGGATGGGCGGACTTCGACATTGCATTCTGGTGTTGGCGGCGTCAAGGTGAATGGCAATGCTGCTTGGGATGTCATTTTGGTTGATATGCAGATGTGCGGAGAATGATCAGAGCACTGGTAAGTTGTTATATACTCGAGTACAGATATCAAGAAAGTCGAAGAGAACGTGGAACTCAAAGCTTCGTGAATTCACGCGTCTGTTACGTCATTGTTTATATGGCTGTAGAATGTTTGAGCGGTATAATCAAGATGGGGAATATCATTTCTAATTGACTACTCAAGAGAGCAGTCTAACCATGATTGTGAGAAGACTCGCTCTGGATATCCTGCGATGAAAATAGAAGAGTAAAGCAACGAAACCCATGAAGGGTAGATAAGAAAGAATAGACAACATCTGTAACAAAGGACAACAAAAGAAGTCCAGCAGCACGCTCATGTGCACGTTTCGGTTCGTTTCAAGTTTCTTGAAGATCATTCCTAATCATCGTCCATCGGCTTGTCAACGAGTTCGACACCACGGTGAGCCAGTGCCTCTTCTTCTGCGCGCTCGGCGACATCAACAGGGCTGTCAACAAAGTCGGTGGAAGGTGCGGCAGCGGCACCAGACGATGAAGTGCCTACACTACCGACACTCTCTCGCTTGCCAATCAGACTGTGTCGCGAGAGACTACTTGCAGTGCCCTTACGAGCAACCCGTCCCATCGACCGGTTCAGAGAATTGCGCTTCTCAACCTCCACGGATTGGCGGCTGGCAGGGACAGCAGAGTTTGACTCGTGTGCAGCAGACTCAGCTTCGCTACCAGCGTCTTCTTCTTGCTGCTGCTCTTGAGTATGGGCGAGATAGTCAGGAGCTTCGGTCTGAGCACCAGGGGTCATAATTACAGAGTTTGTAGTGTCGCTACGTTGACGAGTCACCGGAGCTGTGAAATCCCCTGCAGCTGCTGAGTCTGAAGAGGATGGCAGTGAGTCGGTTCTTCCGTTGCCTTTTGGTGGCGACTGCAGCAATATAGGAGCGCGGGTCGGCGAGCTGGGCACCTCTAGACTGCCACGGTTCAGGTTGCGCGCATCGGTGGGAGTGCTTGCCGCTGAAGGAGTCACTGGGAACCGTGTCTCTGCTGCGCCTGTGCTGCGCTCTCTCTTGTGCATAGACCCAAGAGGGCCTCCAAAGGTGGACTTGAAAGGACTGGATGCACGGCCACGAGTTTCGGCGGCAGCAATGATGGCTCTTTGGCGTTCTTCCATATGCTCACGACGTCTGCTCTCGTCGGTACTGATGGCGCGAGGCCTCGATGCTCCAGAGTTGGTATGCGTCAAAGAAGACTGGCGCTTAAGTTCTCCAAAGATAGTATCCTTGTGAGCGAAAAGATCGCGCACGAGTCTGTAATTGAACTTCTCGTTCAATGACAAGGTGTTTCCTTGTTTGGGACGAAGAATACAGGGAGCAAGCGTGGTCGAAAGAGCAGAAATGTATCCTTCTTCGGCTGATGTCAACTCAATCAAACGTGTAAAGTGTGTCGTGATGGCATCCAAAGTGGCAATGTTGGCGAGTCTGAGTTGACCGAGCGTGCTCTGAATAACGGAGATACGGGCGCTCTCAGAGGTGTTTGGTGCGGTGCTCGTATAAATCGTCTTGATAATCTCATAGACATGTGCTGAGACCAAAGAATCGGGAAGCTCGAGCAGGTAGAGCTTCAAAACAGAGGCGACGATCGGAATTTCATAGCGGTCAAGAGTATCCTGAGAGACTGTATCTTTGCCAGTGTTGAGAATGTTTCGCAGATGGTGAGTAGCAGCCAAAGGCACGTCGACAAGCCAGATGCTGCGACGGGCCTCGTCTCCTTCGAGTTCAGGATAGTGATTATCCAGGAAAGTCAGCAACGTGGTGACAATGAGAGGGACGCGCTTCCTGTCAGCACGAGCACGAGCTTCGATATCAATACCAAAAGTTTGCTCATCTACATTGTTGTAGTAGTTCTCGTAAATGGTGACTTTGGGCACGAACGGGCCAGTTCTGTAGTTCTCCAAAAGATAGCGTAAATCGCCCAGCGGTTGAACTGTTTCCTGGAAAAGCATCATGTTGTCGACAGTGCTTTGCAAGCTAGGAATGACGTTGCTGATGGCGCCAGAAAAGTCCAGGATTACACTCTTGATGGCCTTAAGACGATCGAGCTCGCAACGTTCCATGAACTTGAGGTGATCGACCATAGCCTCCTCGAGGTTGCAACGAAGAGTATCGAGCTTTCTCACAGCTCCCTTGTAGCGTTCATCGGCCTCGCGAGCTTCTCTGCGCAACTTGGCCGCGGGAGTCTCTCCAGGGTGAGCATTGCTTAGAGGGTTCCACCCGGAGAAGAGTTCGCCGACGGCACCAACAGGCGAGTCTGGGATCGAGCTGACCGAGGAAACGGTGGCAGATCTGCCCATGCCTCGTCTTTCGGGGAGACCAGTGATCTGGAATACCTTGGGACGCCACTGGTAGTTCATACGACTGCTGTTTGCGAAAGTGCTTCCAACATTGCCAACCAGTCTCAAAAAGCCGTGGCCGACCATGTCCTGACCAATGCGCTCGGCATAACTGACGCTGGTGCCATTCATGTGCTTTTGGATGTAGTCGGTGATGTCGGCTCCTGTCGAGACGTTGTGATATGTGCCGAGGATTGGGACCTTGGCTTCGCCGAGCTTGATGGTCTCGAGCATGTGGTTGAGGATCTTCTTGACTTGTTCGGGAGTGTACGTAACATCACCAATGTCGATGGGTTCAGGTTCATCTTCTTCCTCGGGCTCCGAGAGCTTGACGACTGGGATTTGCGATGCGGGCTTGGGGCTTTGAGCAGCCTCGCTCTGAGGGTCTTGGAAGGCCAGCTTCTCTTCTTCGTCCAGATCCTCGACACGACGGCATTTGTTGTAGTACTGGCTGCGGTATGTACGGACGTGGTCGGCCTGGCGATCGTGGGCTTTGATACG
The DNA here is from genome assembly GCA_022813425.1 of Aureobasidium lini. Classification (NCBI taxonomy): domain Eukaryota; kingdom Fungi; phylum Ascomycota; class Dothideomycetes; order Dothideales; family Saccotheciaceae; genus Aureobasidium; species Aureobasidium lini. The sequence goes on from JAKLML010000031.1 coordinate 60,665, forward strand.
GGCTTGTAGGTCGTCCTGAGAGTTCTGAACTCGGGCAGCGTGGGCGTCACACCAACGAGCGAAAGGGCTCACGACGAGCTCGCGAATGTTCGATGCTATCTTGCGGTGGTTTTTGGCCGCTTCACTCATCTCGGAGCGCATTCCTTCGAAGGCCTACGCCTGGTTAGCTGCTGCTAGGCCGGCGGTTCAAGACATGGCTCTCCAGGACACACCTTCTTAACACTGGCGCCATCGTCTTTCTGGAAGCCTCCATCAACCTTCATGGTAGCTGCATCGATGTCGCCCAGGCGTTGACCATAGAGATCCTCAGCTTCAGCTCGCATGCGCGCAATCGTCAGGACCTGCTGGTTCTCTTGCACGCCCTGCTGGAGCTTGCCAAAGAGGACTCCCAAACCTGCCGCCGAGTTAGCGCGAGCAGACAAACAGGTTGAACGAGCATGCCTCCTGCATAACTTTGGTCCGACGACCAGAATGAATTTGCGAAACTCGTCATGGTAGACGTGTGCCGACCAGCTGCCAGTCAACTTGAACGAGACAGACAATCGTGCTGTAGAAATCAAGGGCCTTCCCCAGAAACGGTCGTGGTGGCAGCGATCACGGTGGATGTACAATGTTCAGCGAGTTGCACCGGCGAGGCGAAGGAAAGAACGGGGTAAGAGGCCTGCTAAAGAGAAGTGACAAGGCTGTCACGGAGCGAGTTTATTGTGTTGACGAGCAAGAGATTGAGCTCGGTTGAGGCTCGAGCGACGAAGAGTCCAAGTTGAAACACCGTATCATACCCTTGGCAGGCAGAACCCTGATCGTGCCTCCTTCTTCCAACGCGCCTGCAGCTCACCACCATTTTTAGCCATCTTCCAACTTTATCCACCCTCCTTCACACCTTCTGCTTTGCATTCCGTTGATCGCTACGGAATCTGTCCCTTCCATCCACCGCAAGGTTGAGGGCACGAGCCAAACAGCTTGCGCCCGCAATTTGTATACGAGAAACCGCGCATTGGCCGCGTACTTCAACTTCTCCGTGCACAGCAGCGACACAAGCTTCGTGAACAAGCATCCTGTATTGTAACAAATTCGTGTTTAGGTCTTTTGCTAAAGTATGGTAATCTGAGTGCCTTGTGCCGTTATAATCCAAAAGTCCTCCTCCTCCTATGCGAATCTGCCCATGAAACGAAGGAAGTGCCCATGTCATCTGTTGTGTGAGGCGCCCCGTCGTTATTAGATATTTGCTCCATGTGCTCCCGACCCGCGTCCCTTCCGCGTCACCATGAAAACCAGCACGATGAAAACGATACGTGGACTCCATGCCCGAGAGAAGCGACTCCATATTGCGCATTCACGAACCCGATATCCCTCTTGCGCCCTGTCCCAGATATATGTAAATCCTCAAAAAGAAAAAAAGAAAAGAAAAAGAAAGTAAAGAAACAAAATATACTCCCGTAATTCATAGCTTGCGTTCATAAAGCTTGTCCTGGTGATGAAGATGTTCTTGCCATAGGTCTGGATGTTGAAGGGGTAGGCTGCCTCGGCAACATTTGTTGCTTGAGCTTGCGACGAAGACCATCGAGTCTGCCTCGGGTACCTTCAATCACTATACGAAGGAAGTCAGTACACGTCAAAGTTGAATAGTTTTTCCTACCACTTACACTTGAGAACTGTGTCACGATCTTCCGACTCCATGCCATTGATAACTGTGTTGCCTGCCTTGGTCTTGTTTCCGCTAGGCTTCGAAAGCAAAGGCTCATCGTCGTTCTCCAGAACAGCCTCCAATAGCATGACTGATGTGATATAGCTGAGCTCGCAGCCGCCAAAGTCAACTCCCACAAGCTCGTTGACAGCGGCAGCACGACTCATTTCAACAGCGCGGTCGAACATTAGTTTCTCCGCTGTGACGCCACTGGTTAATTGAATCTGGTCAACGGCAGCGCTCAAGGTGTTGCCAGAGCCAGATGACTGTAGCTGACCGTGATTGTCAGGATGTCCTGGGTGACCAGTTGGGAGCTGCTTCTGTGCCTCGATCAAACGACGTCCGACGACTTCTGACTTCTCAAGACTCTCGTTGAATCGATTACGAGCCCATTGGACAACGTTGTTCATCTTTTTGCTCATCTCTGACGAGCTTTGTCTGGTCTCACCGAGTCTTGATGGAAGTGATCCAGGCGGGGTTTCGGCTCTGCGTTGGCGGTCCCACCAGTACTTGACAACGTTGATGGTCTTGACCAGGATGGCCAAAGCTTTGACGTATAGGACAAAGGCCTCTTCGGCCACTGCTACAATGGCAATTTGAGTAAGATCTTGATCATCAATGTCATCGCCGGTCTTGAGAGGTTGCTCCAAAGCACTGATCTGGCGAATCGCTGTTCTGTCCTCTGCAGATGGCGTCGCGGGAAGCAGCTGTCGATATTTCACTTCTGCGAAGCCGTACACCACATCACTTCGGGTTGCACCCTCTTCTACGAGCTGGAGCATACGTGTGTCTTCATCAAAGCTGCCTGGCGAGCTTCTTCCATCACTGATCATCAGAGGAAGAGGAGGTGCAGAAGATGTAGGGAAGCCGGCATATCCTTGAGGTGGCGAAATTCCTTGTGGGAAGGTCGGAGAGCCACCGCTGATAACTTGACGGATGCGTGTATTGGCTGCATTTAAGACTCTCGATAGATAGTCTGTGGGTGCTGGAGTCTGGCGACGTTGATCGAAAGACGTACGACGACCGTGTAGAGCGCCAGGTTGCTTGGAAGATACCGCCTGCAACGCATTCGATACGACGTTAGAGCCAGGCACGCCTTGGGCTGTTGCACGTCGTATCAAACCACCTGTGTAGTTTTCGGATGGTCTGTTGCGATCGGCCAGCTCATCGGCGAAGGCATTCACCTCGACGGCCTTCTTTTCAACCATGACATACTCTTTCTCGAACGTCAGGTCATGAGCTGTGTTAGTATCGCGCGAGTCTCGCGGAGGTCTGTCATGCATGGGCGATGCTTGGGGAGCCGAAGAACTGGGTGACGGAACGTAACGTGGGTTACTAGGCCTACCTTGGTTGAGAGGTATCGCATGCTGTAGTTCTTGACGCGGGGGAGCCGTTGCGGTTGGAATCAAGGGCGGTCTCTTTTGTTCCACTGGAGTGGCGTAACGTTTCGTGTCCGCCGGGTTCGCTGAAGTAATGGCTGCCGCGGTTTGACAACGTTGAATTGGCATCTGGGGTCTCTTGGTAGGCTCGACGCTTGGGGAGGTAGTCGCAGGTGGTGGTCTTCTGGTCACAGCTAGAGGGGAATCACGAACAGCCCTACCAGTGCCGGCAGCATCGATCTCTTGCTCGGGGCTGTTGATAGACTGTTGCTGCAGACGGAGACTCAATGCAGACATAGCAATGTCAGGCTCGGATGAATCAGCGACACGAGGTTTGTCATCGTCGACAAGGCCCGGGATGTCGCCAACTATTGTAGAGCTTCCAAAGAAACGATCAAAGCTAACGCGTTGGGTAGGCTGTCTCTTCAACAAAGATTTGATGGTATCTTTGAACTCCCGAGATACAAGTAAGCCCGCGGGGAACTGAATCACATCCTGGGCTTGGTCAATCTTGCGTAGTAGCTCAACATGGTTGGTCGCCTTGAAAGGGGGTCTTCCGGCAACCATCTCATAAGCCACAGTGCCTACAGACCACAGGTCTGCCTTGGCATCGTACTTCTGGTAAGCCAAAATTTCCGGAGCCATATACAAGGGCGATCCACAAAGAGTCTCGGCCAGAGAAGTACTGGCAAGGTGACGGGCAAAGCCAAAGTCGGCAAGCTTCAGCATTGGCAAAGAAGCCAGGCCAACGGCAGGAATCAGAGAGTTCTCGCTTGCTGCCAGGGGCACATCCTCTGTTCTTTGTTGCTGCATGTACGTTGGAGGCGGATTAAGCAACAAGTTCTGCGGTTTGATGTCACGATGGATGAGGTTGTATTTGCGCAGGTACTGGAGAGCGCTTGCGATCTGCTTGAGGAAGTGGCGAGCCAGGACTTCGTTCAGTCCACCATTGGTCGCGTTTGGGTATCTGTCGAAGATGTCGTGTGTCTCTGGTAGACCAGCAATCCGGGCTCTACCCTTCATGAACGCAGCCAGATCCGACATTTGACAGTATTCCATGACAAGATGGATGTGCTGTGGGGTGTCGACACACTCAAACAAGGCAACAATGTGAGGGTGCTGCAGCTTTCTCAGGATGTTGATCTCGGAGTTGAGATTCTCCCTCAGCTTTCCGGTAAGCTTTCCTGTGACGACGGATTTGATGGCAGCGTACGACTTGCGCTTCTGTAACGAGGGTCAGTCAGAGTAAAAGTTCGAAGAAGCAAGACGTGTGTTGCATACCCTGTGTGAGGCGAGATAGACAGTAGCGAAGCTGCCCTTGCCAATCTCGTTCTTGCGAATGAAGTCTCCGACGGGAATCTCGACAACGGGAGCCGTCTCACGGCGACTATGGCCGGACGAGGTGCGATGTGTCGCCATGGTGAAGTGGCTCGGCAGGGCAGTGTTTGGACTGTGAGGCCTAGAGCACGGCGGCTAGCAATGCATTTGTGAACTCCGGGGCGTATAGTTCGAGGGGTCGCTGCAGGAGGGGAAGCGGTCTTCGATGGAGGGGCAAAGGCTGGCGAATCGGTGTCTCGGGGGGCGGTGTGTACTGGAGACTTGTGAAGGGTGCACTTCAACAGGAGTCGAGGAGCAGAGACGAGGTAGCCTGATAACAGGAGCGAAACAGGCAGAGACGAGGGCGATGGTTGGATGGGTCAGATGGCAGTCGAGTCAGTCGGCAGCGAAGCTTGTCTCGAACGGTGCCGAGTTGTGACCTCGCAAACGGGGCGCTCTGAGTCGACGCGGAGTGGGCAGGCTGGGAAAGAATGGAAAGAAACAGCAAGCGGCGAGGCGACGGATGTAATAGTGGATATTCACAAGTTGGGTGCGAGTTGGGGGAGTTGTAGGGAAAGTAGGACGAGTTGCAGCTGGCAGAGGCAGACTGAAGCGCGAGCAAAGCACGTTGATCGACGCTGCGACCCGCTTTGGCACAAGATCACGACTTTGGTCACGACCGCAACACCTTGACTGTGCTGCTGATGATGCCTCTCACTCCTTTTTTGCTTTATCCTTTATCCCCACCGTCTCCTTTCTGTCTGATCAACTACAAGTACTGAGTCACCGCTATCACAACGGGTTACGCGCGAATACTTGATGTTGTCACCAACTCGGCGCGCCGGAGCTTGGGGAGATAAGCTTGCTCATAGATAAGCCTGTGCCCATCCAGGTGCTGTGGCAAGTCTAGCCTCGACTTGCTTTTGCTTGTTGTACGACGACGACCACCATGGCATGAGTGTCCTGCTTGTGACTTTGCGTCTCCCATCTCTCTTGCGTTCATTCGTTCTGTTTTGGAGACTTTATTGATTCACTCGGATAACAGAAAACTCTCGTTCTTCCTTTGTTGTTCATCATGCCTGGTGGTAGTCATGTGATGATGACTCCTGTCTTTGTCTTCGCCGACGTCGCTGCTGCCTGACAGCAGGGCTAGAACCAGGCTAAGGGGACCATGGGATATTCATGTGACAGTTTCACATGTCGAGGAGCAATTTCTCCGAACTGGATACAATCGAGCTCTCCTTAAAGAAACAACGACGACTCTCGCAACCAAGATTTACATCGCTTACATGGTAAATTGTTGCTAACATGGAGCGTTGTCGGTCCAGATTCCTTCGCGAAATGGTATGGAAACCCGCTTGTTTTGCGAGGAATCTACATGACGGTTGTCATGAACCAATTTATGAAGAAGCTTGAATGGCACAGGAAGGTCTTCGCCAGAGAAGTAGAATGAGGCAGTGTTACCTTGCAGAACTACGTGACAAAGCTGGGTTCTTCAAAACATCAGGGATTTCCGCTGCCCTCGACTTCAGTTCCCGTGTTATCCATTCGGAGTGTGCTGTAACTCAGGATACCATTGCCTTATGGTTGGACATCTAGGAAATGACCCTGCAGTAGGCCAGCACTGGCATCCTGGCTCTGATTGACAGATATGTCTCAAAAATCGAATCAATATTAATGACTCCGGCTGGAAGCATCCTGGTGGCAAAAATCTTCATGCTGGCGGTTACAGGGCACTATCAGATCAGACGACAGTTACAGCTGCAGGCGAATGATCTTTCGTTTCGGACGAGGCAACGAGCGAAGATGATGGGTCCGTTGACCAAACAAGGGAGAAATCCAACAAGGACTGGTGAGATAATAGAGCCAGAACCTCAAGGCTATGTACCTGCGATGCTTGGAAGGCAAAGTCGATTGCATAAAATCTTACCACCATTCACCTCATTTGAAACAGGGCAAATTCAAATCATCGTCAAGTTGGCCAACATACACTTGACTCCTGACAAGCCAGTTTGCAGTGGCTGATCCTGGCATGTTGAGGGTCAAGTGAACGCACATATGCTCATGGGCGTGAACAGAGCCCATGGATATACATGTGGCCGACATAGAGTGCTATAGGAAACCCCATTCGAACTTGGCCAGGGTCGCCCTCCTGACTACATACAATCATTTGTCACGGCAACTTACTCGTTGCAGTGACAAGCAAAGACAAACCTGTTAGAATGTACGATGGCTTTGCAGGCGACCACGTCAACTGGAAAGAGCCACTATCTGAAGCTCTCTTCGAATCTACTTTGGGTTTCGAATAGCATTGTGTATTGATACGGCTGTATGAATGACAAGAGTCAGCACACAAGGAGGATGAACGTTGTACGTTATACACACCATTGTCTCATCTCATCACGGTAGCTCGTGTCTCGAAGCAGAAACGGAGTGAGGTGGTTGTTGAAGAGTAGGAATCATGCATGCTTCATTAATGCTATATAGGTCATATCATATGCAGGTCATCAAAACCAATGTCATCGACCCCGTCTCCCTCTCAAAACCAAAAAGAGATATCCCCAATAACGCCATAAAAATGCCCAAGCAGAACGAACCAGCTGCAGTGCGGCCGCTACGTATAAGCTCTCATGTATATCATCATGTATTGAGGTCAAAACCAAAACAAACACTCATCATCTATCATGGTCGAGAAGCAGCGCCGTAATCCCGAGTCGCTGTGTGAGGAAGCAAAGTATCACGCTCACCGCCATCTTCAGATCTCCCAACTGGCTCACCGAAGCTGGGGACCCAACCACGCATCCAGCCACTGACTCTACGCCAGCGCCAATTTTCACGGCCAGACTCCTCAAGCACGACGACTTTCGAGTCTTCACTCTCGCCGTACATGAGGAATTGTACACCAACAGCTGCGTCCATGATTAGAACACCAGCAGCGCCAAGCCAGAATGGCAAGGCACGCATCAGCCAGTCATATCTTACGTTGGGTGTGTTTTCGACCCAGCCGTGAAGGCCATGAGCGGGTGCGTCAGCCCAAAGATTCGGGTTCGTCAACATGCTACTGCTGTAGAACAGGTTTCCGAAAAAGGCGGCGATGAAGAGGTGAGCACTGAGTCCTGCCGTTGATTTTCTGGCCCAGTTCTTGTAGAGTTGGGGTAGGCGGCTACCGAGGTACAGAAGGGTTGACAGCCAGGAGAGAACAGTACCGGCGGCTTCCAGATCTGTAATCTTGTTGACGGGCTGATGGTGACCAGGATGGTGAATGGCAGATTTCAGTGGTGATGCTTGAGCGAGAGAGATCAAGCAGGCCAACATCAGGATAGTGCGGGGCGACGGTGAAGGAATCGAGGAAGAAGCCTGGACGCGATTGATGGTGCGCGGGCTCCTGGACGAGGCGTATTTCTCATTGACGTCTCCGAAGACGGGCATACGCCACATGGCTGCTTTGCCTTTGATATCCTTGGCCGAGCTCTTCCGTTCGGGGCTGTTGTCTCTCTCGAAAGTGCTCTCGCGGCTCATAGCGGGTACGCCTTCGATGACCATCTCCTGATCCCTGCCTGTGTGGTTGTCGCCATTCCTGCTGGGCCATACTTGGCGGATTCTATAGCCATGTCGAAGACGCTCGTACCAGACCCACTGAGCAACGAGCATGAAGTCCACGAGACAGTAATAGCCCGCTACTATCATTTGCCATGTCGCTTGCTTCGTGAAGATGGCCCCGAGTAAGTTGCTAACGTCTCCGGCACACCACTCCACCAGGAAAAAGATAGATAAGCCCGATGTGCTCTTGATAGTGTAGTTTTTGTATATTTGTGGCATTTGCGCAAACAGCCATGATACGATCGAGAGGACACCCAGTAGTGTTGAGATGAAGGCTAGTGGTGTTGGTACGCAGGTGTGGAACGTAGACGAGAATCGAGATAAGAAATCATTTGTCGGTGTGCAGTGAGGCGGTAGCTCCGGCTGAAAGGTGAGTGCTTGCCATGACATGGTCGGAGGGGGAGCTTCGACGCCGCGACGAAATATGTGTTAGGTAGCTAGGTGAATGATCAAGTAATGGAGGATGTAGGAAAGAGAGCAGGTGTAAGATAGAAGAAGAGAGGTCACGAGAAGTTGTAAGATAGGTGATAGATGTGTGGGAGATGACTTGATACGAATCCATAACGAAACCACAAGATACGGATGATAGACGCTCACAAGACGGATCCGTTGGAAACCGACACATCAAAAACAACCAAAACGAACCCATAGCTCAACGCTACCTGCTGATAATGGGCAAAGGCGGTCTCGATGCCCAGCAGAGGAGCGCATCACATGGCCAGACTTGCTGCTGTTGGCCGCGATAAGGCGTCCTGAAGATAGAGATAAGCGTCATTCGGCCTCATCATTCGTGCGCACATCTCCGCGTGTGGATATTCTGGTTGCTTCTTTTTCCTCAACCATAGCCATTTAACAGTGAAAGGTCTTGCCGTCGCTGTTGCTCATATAAAAGTGCATGTACAGTCAAATGTCGTCGGAACAGAGTAACGCAGGGTTCGTCTGGCGATTGACAAACTGCTTCGTCAAAGTGTTTTTCTCCGCCCCCCGCGCTCTTCTCCCCGCGCGATGATCTTTGTGTACAATTTTAGACACCGCTCGAATCTCAAACTTGCCTCGGTCAAATTGCAGGAACGCCTTGACTGATCTGGTCGTATATTCCTGCTGCTTCCATCACTGTCATAACGCATACAATATGTCCAGCACAGGCAGGTGTGCCGTGGGCGGTTCACAGTATGCGGAAAGTTTTCCGTGGTAGCAGTAGGAGTGGATCAAGTGCTTGATGCCACCCAAAGACCAGCCGCTCGTGCGTAGACCCTGGTGCCTCTGACTTAAGAGGCTCAGAAACATATCACATGGGTGGCGGATTTTCTATGCATACCACAGGACTCTCGTCCATTCTGCGTCACCGTAACCGGCTAATCTCAGTCACGAAGCGAGCTACGGAGTGACCAGAATACTGACGGTCATGAAGCCCTGACCGATTCCGGCAAGCGTTCCGTGTTATTGCTATCCTGGACAACCAGCAGCTCCGTTGTCTTTCGTGTATGGTCGATCTTCCTGAGTGCTGCGCCATGCTGCCGTGTCCGCGGAGAGCACGGAAATTTGCAGCGCTGCGTAGATGATGCTAATGCTGCTACTGTTTTTTTGAGACTTGGCGTGGGACCCAACTGGTCTCATGGAAAACAGGCCAGGAAAACGATGTAGTCGGCTCTACCGCTTGCGGTTATAATAGATTATATTTGATTGCATCAAGCGGAAATTCTAACGAAAGCTGCTGTAGCTCAGTGGTAGAGCGTGGGATTGCAGTCTCTGCAATTATCCTAAGGTCCGTTGTTCGACCCAGCGTAGCAGCTTCCTTTTTGCTCTTCTCGTGGTGTTCAATCCGTCAGTGCTCGGCATCGTCCTTTTTGCAAGAACGACGATCTTATATCGTGAGATTCGATGAAGCTTCTGAAGTGTCGCTCTGTCGATCGAAGAAGAAATCACGTTCGTCCGGTTTTCTGAATCGATCCGGATGACTTTATGAACGCTTGAGGGATTCTCCGAAATCCCAATGTCTCGCTCCCCGGCAGACCTTCTTGAAATTTCTTACACGCGTGCAACGAGCGCCTCACAAAATTACACGACAGAATGGCCATCGGCGCATCCAATTGCTGCAAGTAGTGCTGACCGAGGCAGGTCGCACACCCAGTAATGGGAAGGCTCGCCTCTGGTACGCGAGAGGCGCATGCAGCTGTTCGACTCAAAGACCGACCTACCGATAACCGCGGGCCTCTTTGCGAGAGTGCTACTTCGCTGGGGCTGGGAGCAATTGGCTGGCACTTCTTTCGGAACCAAATTCGCAGCCATGTCGGTCATACTGTGGGACCAGATGTTGCCTGAGGTCGTATCTTTCGCGCGTGCAGGCAGAGACCGGTCGCTTGGGGGGCTTGGACAACAGCATGCACTTGGCTGGAACCTCGATTAATAGTTCCCGATACGATTTTGCGAGCGTACAACTCCACCACGCTGCCTCACGATTTAAGGGGGCGCCAGCAGTTTTACGCCCTGCAGGGTGCGAAACTGGCATTCTCAACCGCTTGTACTCAAGATCATGCGCCGAGGTTGTCGCCGGATGATGAAATCCGAGTCGGGCGTACGATTTTGCGAGCACCAAGGTGTATGCTCATTGCTGAGAGATCATGTCAGGCTACGTTCTTGGGGGTCGACTGTGCCTGGTGGCAGCATGGGTCGCCCTTGCGATATTTCTCAACGCAACATTCCAAACAATATGTGCATGGTCGGGCCTGAAATAGGAAAGCCGATGAAGGTGTAGAAGACGATGCCTTGCAGAGCTAGCTAGTGGGGCGGTGATCTGCCAGCCTGTCCACTTGTTGCACAACGCGAAGTGGGATGCATTGCAGTAGTGAAGCAGCTGGTTTCGTGCGTTATTTCCTGGGGGTCCTAGGAGATCATGCACATGGTATTGAGCCAGCCATTTGCTGACCGTGCAACAATTGGTCTCTTCAATATATCTGGACAATTGCGATTGGACCACGGAGGGAATAGAGCAAGAATGCCAACTCCAAAAACTGCATTGAAAACCTAGGAGCCATTTTTGCCGAGTCAATGTAAGAGTGGATCTCGATTCCGTGCGAAGGTAGTGCGATGTAGAACACCCTGAGCCGTTCACACTCCCAAGCGTATGAGCAGTATGGAGTTAATTAGATGCACGTTCGCTAAGCCGAATATGTCTTCGCCTTTCACGTATCCGTCAAATCACCTGCTATCATGTCTGATATCCTGAGCATAATGCAGGGACAGCGGCCTCGCGGAATATAGAAGAAGAGCTCGCGCAGGTCCCAACTATAAAACATCAATATAGATGGCAATAGCACTTGGCTATTACAAGGATTAGTTTTTGGAAACGAACGCACGAAAGAGAGGAATAGCGATGTACATGACCCACGAGCCGTGCGAGAGTTTGTTAGCCGCGGACCGCATCGTTCTCATGCTGCACTCGCAGGTGTCAGAATTGCTCGGAGGACTCGAGATCAAGCAGGCGTTCAGCCACCTCCACACAGATCGGATCAACAGCATGCTAGAAACATTGGCAACAGATCTGTGCAATGACAATTCAATGGGCCAATGACATGCGTTCTCCTAACCCAGGCTCATGCATTCAAGGGCAGGGCCTACTGGCAGCTAGAAAACAGAGTAAACAAGGAAGGTGTTGCCTTGGGATGACGAGGCACACGGAGCATCGCGTGGCTAGATAGTGCTCGCTCCTTGCCCAATTAATGCAAGTGTAAACGCATGAATCGTGCAAACCGTGCGCGTGACATTGCGCCCCCAGACGGCCCCATATTCTCCATGTTTTGGCGCTGAATTGGCTCCGCTTAGCTTGCTGACATCCCCCTTGAAGACTCACACATGGCTACTCATGATGTATTTGAGGCTGAGCTGAGAGCCGATCTTCAACGAAGACTGACAGAAGCGCCTAAACCATGGTTTAACGAAAAACACAAAGTCTTGTCATCAGGTTAAGAGACATAGGTCCGGAAGCTGCCGAGCGGCATCCCGCAATTGGTATGTATTCGGTTACGTCTCCGTGGTTGGATGACGTTTCAAGAACTCGCGCTTGCTACTAGTCGTGGCTTGGGATCACCTGCGTTTGTGTAAGAGACAGGCCGTGAACTTGGCGCAAGTTATGGAGCTCGCCTTGACCTGGTTCGAACAGCCTATTGGGAAGCGTGGAGGTTCGTACACGTTGTCCAGTTGTACCTCAGTACACGGGCACAGATCACCCATAGCATGGCCTCAGACAAATCCCGATAAACATACAGAATGTCTCCAAGTATTTTGCACCTGCATAAGGACCCTTCAGGGTTTTGCTGGCCTCGGCCAGAATGGTAACGGCTGAATCGAATGGTCTGGGAATTCCCCTTGACCACGTATTTATGCTTTGGTAAGCAACTCGGGCAGCCCGAATGCGAGCCTGGCGTCGAGGTAGGAGATAGAGTAGAGGTGATACAAGGGGTCTAGTATTTTAGTCTGCGAGCCATATAATGTGGTAAAGCGGTCAGCTGCTCCGGGCATTGAGCACAAAAGGGTTGGTTCACAGTGACTCCTACAGCATCATCGTCAGCACTCACTAGCATCACCATGATCCAAATGTCGTTGACAGTGAGCCGGATCGGCGTGATGAGAGTCGGACCGTGCCTCTGATGTACTGGAAATCAATGGGCATGCAGGATTCGGTTATGCGGAATTTGCAAGTAGGAGCAGCGGTTTGCGAACGAGAGTGATAATCAAGATGCAGGCCCCGCGGGAAAACAGAGGAGAGGATTACGGCAACATTGAGGTCGTCGAACGCCAGGCTCCGCCAGCGGATCTGTTCGTGCGCACTAGACCGGTATGAGGTTAGGAAGTATTAGGACGGACAGGGATGGCGGTTCGCACGGCGGCACAAGTCGCCAAGACGTCCAAGCGCTTGCACATCATGCTACGCCGCTGAGCTCGTTGGCTACTTACTGTACATGGCTGCTGCTGCTACTGCTGTCAGTTGTCATCAGGGCTCCTGTTTTACCGTGAGCAATTGCCAGACAGCTTCGTCCGTCATATGTGCAGTGATTCCCGTGGCTCAAGACATTGCAAGGACCGAGCGCATTGTCCAATATTACCGGCGGCCTCCTTGTCTTTCCCCAAACTTGCCGACCCCAGGTCTTGCGCAACGCCCGCCGCATCCCGTCGCGCTTTCCCCAATTTGCTGCTCGCTCGAGGAGCATCCCACCTTGACCGCACCTTCTCTTCCTGTTGCCCACCACCAACCTCGCAATTTCCTCCAGTGAGTTTTGCATTGACCCGGACCATCTAGGCCAATCTCTGCTGCTCCCAGGCAGAAGCCAACGAGGATCTATTCCGACCTCTGGAAGGTCCCTGAGCAAGGCGTTCCCCCGTTACGCCGGTCGAACTCTACCAGCGTCAGGCTCGAATCTACCAATCTATTCTTCCTACGTCCGGATCCGCTGTCCTTCCAAAGTCCCGGCACGCCCCACGCTTGAATTCCAAACATAGGCCTCCTTCTTCCTGCCTGCCAGCTTCTGCTCGCAATCCGATCAAGTATTACCTATTGAACCACGCTCCTTGCCGGACACACCGGACCCCCACACCGCTTTCATTACCTGTCGCTTGTTTCCTCTTTCTATTGCGCGTTTCCAGTACCGCCCTCTTCCGGACCTGCGTCCTTCGTCCAAGAAAGCACATCCGGAACTTCATTGACAACAGCTACTCAATGCTCAACGACATATCGACAATGAATCAATCGCCCGAGGGAATCTCCCCAACAGGCGTCGACCCTGCTGTCGCTGATGGTATGACCGTCTGCCGTACTCCGATCCATATTAGCTAACATGAGAGTAGCTTCGAATCAGCCCGCCAAAGCACAGGCTAAATTCCCTCCCCCGAAGACGGACAAACCTCGACCACACGTCTGTGGAACCTGCGGCAGATCGTTTGCCCGACTGGAGCATCTCAAGAGACATGAGCGTTCGCACACAAAAGAGAAACCCTTCGAATGCCAGGAATGCAAGAGATGTTTCGCCCGTCGAGACTTGCTCCTGCGCCATCAGCAAAAGCTACATTTCACCAACAACCCATCCAGCCGGCCGAAGAACAACAGACGCGAGAGCACAAGTGGACCTGTCAATGGTGGCCGTGTAAGAAAAGGCTCAATAGCCACCAACACTGCCACTGGCGCTGCAGGAGGAAGACCTAGAGCAAACACACTTGGTCATCTGGACCTGGGATCCCTAGGACTGATGGGAGTTGTGTCTCCTGTTGACGCACAAAGGCCAACCCATGCTAGCATGGCCCATCACCGGATGAGCATGAGCAATACCCAGCAGCGCCCCACAAACCTGGACCTCAATGGTATCAATAGCATGACGCACTCTGGTATGAGTCAGCACGATGGCTTCGACCTGTCTCGCGTAGACACTCATACTTCTCACATAGACTTTGGTGAGCCTTTGACACATGTCCATACGGCGCCCGCATACACAGGCATGCAGCCCTCCGAGTTGGAACAGCTTTTTACTCCAGGAGGAAACACTGTAAACCCTGCTCAGTTGCATTTCGCAGCCTCGGCAGCGCCGCAATCTGTGAACCTTCAAAACTTCCACATGAACCAATTTGATCTATTCGGTCAGGGTGACGACTTTGCCTGGATGCGAGAATGGGAGCCGCAACTCCAGGCACATGCCAACAACGAGGTCATTGATCAGTCTTCTCCTTCCCAATTCAGCACTGCCAGCCAGAGTGGTTATTCCGAGACTGTGACAGACGGACCCTTCCACATCAATGTCTCCCAGGCCGGATGGAATCCCAACGATATGCAGGCCCTGATGACCCCCGGAGCTTTGAATCTGGACATCCTCGGCACTGGATTGCCATCAATTGATCCTCCAATGAACACAATCTCGCCGCAAAACCTACATGACCCTTCTTCCACTACCGATAGCAAGATGGATGCCCTCATGATGCACTCTGGCGTGCACGACTCTCTAAGTGGTATGCATTTCAACCAATTTCAGCAATCGTCTCTTCCCAACTTTGATTCGGACAGCCCTAGCATCTCCTCGTCATCCGTACCAGACAGTGCGAGACAAAGCTCTGTAACCTCCATCTCCACAGATTCCATCACAGACGCCACTCGCCAGGCCTTGCTCATCAGCCTTTCGCAACAATCTGCTTTCAGTCACAGAAAGTTCTCCCAGCCATCCATTAGCTCGCCCCTGTCGCCTAGACCACAAGGACCGAATCTCCCTCCAACTGCTGATCTGCAACGTTACATCAATGCATACATCCAGTACTTCCACCCTCATCTGCCATTCCTCCATATACCTACACTATCCTTTGACTCGCCCGAATACATGACCAATTTGCGGAGCGCAGGAGCGCAGGCTTCGGCTAACCACAGTGGTGTTGTCGGTGGCGGAGGCTGTCTGATTCTGGCCATGGCTGCCATCGGTGCTCTTTACGAGTACGACCATCTAGCCTCAAAGGAACTATTTGACTCCGCAAAGAAGATGATCCAGCTCTATCTCGAAGAGCGTCGCAAGGCCGACATGTCCGCGGCTGTCAATGGAGGGCAATACTTCAACACTGAAAACTCCTCCCACAACACACCGCTGTGGCTGGTCCAAGCAATGTTGCTGAATGTCATCTATGGCCACTACTGTGGTGATAAGACTGCGGCGGATATCGCGAGCAATCACTGTGCAGCACTGGTCAGCCTTGCTCGTGCCGCAGAACTGGCACAGCCGTCTACGGACCAAGAACACCCCAGCGACATCAAAGAGGAAAAGCAAGACGTTCACATGGATGACGGCTCTTCCCCATTCCAAGGTCACACTAATGTCCACATGAATTGGCTGAAGTGGAAGGAGGCAGAAGAGCGTAAACGAACTCTCTTCGCCATCTTCATTCTTTCCAGTTTGCTTGTCATCGCATACAACCAGACACCTGCAATCACGAACTCAGAAATACTCCTTTCACTACCTTGTGACGAGGAGCTGTGGACGGCAGACAGCGCTAGAGAATGGGCGTCCAGAGGAGGTGCCCAGGCCGCTGAAGCCAGTGCTACGCCATTTGCCGCAGCATTGAGCAACCTTTTGACGGCTAATCAGAGACAACAAAGCATGTATGGCTACAACAGATATAGCCCTAATGGTGACTCTCACGGAGCTAGCAATCAACTGCGACCAAGCACTTTCGGATGTCTGGTTTTGATCAATGCTCTTCACAACTACATTTGGGAGACACGAAGCAGACACATCGGACGCCAGTGGACAGCCCAGGAGACCGAATCCATGGTCGCGCATATTGAGCCAGCCTTGAACGCCTGGCAAGCCGCGTGGAAGGCCAACGACCGTCACAAGCTGCAGCGACCAAACCCCTTCGGCTTGGGCCCTCTTGCAGCTGATAGCATCCCTTTGTTGGATCTGGCATTTGTGAGACTTTTTGTCAATCTTGGAAGATCAAAAGAGGCATTCTGGCAACGCGACTTCGAAGCTATGTCGGAGGAATTGGCCTGTGGGATCGACATCGCGCAAACTGGTTCTCCTGATCACTCATCCAATGGCTCATCTGGAGACTCCCCCGATTTCATGCAAAGCGCATATGGTCAGGGACAAAAACAGTCCTCGGGACACAGCTCGAAGCGTGAACGTCACCTGCGAAAGGCAGCCTTCTATGCAGCCGACTCACTTGTAATCTCGTCAAAGTGCAACCTGACGTTTGCGGACTCTTCGGCACATGAACTACCAATCCAGTCAGCCATCTGCTTCCTTGACTGCGCTCAA
Organism: Aureobasidium lini; assembly: GCA_022813425.1. Taxonomy (NCBI): domain Eukaryota; kingdom Fungi; phylum Ascomycota; class Dothideomycetes; order Dothideales; family Saccotheciaceae; genus Aureobasidium; species Aureobasidium lini. The sequence continues at coordinate 77,428 of JAKLML010000031.1, forward strand.
GTTTTGGCAGAATGGGAAACCACTGTCCAGGAGCGTATTGGTCGATACGTGGGCGTACTGGGCCAAGTCGATGTTGACTATGGTCAGGTGCCCGCTGTGATGTTGCTCGACACAGAGGACGTTGAGCTACTGAACAAGATGGAGAGCATCTGCACTGTTATGGAGGAGAAGATGGCCTTGCAAGCCAAGATGCTGGCCCACGAGATGGACTCGTTGGACCCTAATGGAACTATGGGTCTTCCTTCACCGCTTGAAAGGCTCAACGGACTATCCAAATGTGGGCTTGGCAGCAGGATCTTGCGCATGACTGCGCAGATGCTTGAGAAGGCAGCTGTATGGCCAGGTAAGCAGACAAAACAGCCCTTTGACGTGTCAGGACGACAACTAACAGATTTACTAGTCACCCACGTTATGGCCAGCGCTCTCGAGACACAGGCATTGCACGCCGATCAACGCGCTGAGAATTCCATCAACAACCTGTCATAGCGCCCACTGACACAACCAATTCAAAACACTGACGATCGACCTGTTTATGTGCTTGTATCAAGTCAACTTTTTCCGGAGGAATTTACGAACCAGACCCACGAAGCGACGACATCATCTTCTATTCAATCGCTCAACATCATCATCATTCTGGGAACAACAACTGTAATCAAACAGGGATCAGTCTGTGTAAAGGGAACCCGGCGTTTTTTCAGGAAGATCAAAAAAAGAACACGAGAGAGAGAGAGGAAGCTTTGTGAATATTCATTGTTATTGTTTTTATCTTTTGCTTGGAAGGAGTGGTTCGAAGACGAAGAAAGACAAGAAAAAGGGAAGCATCTTGAAAAAAAGAGTTGACATATCACACACTCGCTTGCATTGGGATGGGAGATGACGGAAAAAAGGCGAAGGTTATGGATGTCTGAATCTTGTTCCATCTTTTATCCATGGTATCTGAAATACTTTCTCATACTACAAATCGTTCTTGTCGACTACTCACGCTTTGTAAATGATGCCTGATCCATCTGTCACGATTTCAATTACTCTGCAATGACCACCGCCAGGTCAACATCACTCTGGAATAGTCGTTACCATGATGCAAAATCTGGCTTTTTGTTTTATCAATGCATCACCGCCTCCGCTCGGGACCAAAGTCTTTTAAAAAAACATCCATGTAACATGGGAAAACCCAAGTCAAGACGTCGCGCTATGCTCGTTGAGGTCAATGCTTATGCTTAATGTATGCCATCTCTCATCCCTGTCTCATCCTCATCAACCCCCTGACACCACCAGCTTTTCTCGCCGGCAATTCTTCATCTCCAGCTGTAGTATAGTAAAACACATACAGCAGATTCGGCAAAGTCTGTCTGATGTCCAACACTCTAACTCCGAAATGCGTACTCAGCAAAATCTCGATGTTCTTATTCAGCAAGAAGACGCCATATTCGAAGCGGAAACGCACAGCGCCTTTCGAGAAGAGCGGGAAAGTCCGAGCGGCCAATTCATTTTCGACAGTGGAGAGGGACTTCGAGGGGGTGGTAGAGGTGAGGATGGAGATGGGGTCGAGGATTGTGGATGTACTGCTGCGTGGGCGGCAGGGGTATGGGAGGACGGCTCCTAGATATAGGGAGAGGAGTTGGATCACGTGGCCAACGTGACCTAGAGCTGCGGCTAGGGACTCGGGAGTTGCGGCATCCAAAGCTTCTGAGTTAGGCAGATGCACGCCGCGGATCGTAAACGCGAGACTTTGGTCTGGTAGAGGTGTTATGGGATAGACTTTGGAAAGGTCGTTGGTTACGCGGCGGCGTTGTTGGGTGATGGATGCCTTTACGGTATTGTGTCGGGAGGTAAGATCCGAATGTGCTGGCTCCTCCTCTTTGACTTGCATCAAGACTTCCTTTCGTAAGGCCGAGTCGCGGGTGAGCAGGTCTCTCCGGCTCTGGAGAGCCTCGCGTTTCTGGTCGCGTTTCTGTTGCAGGACTCTGAGCTGCTTCTTTACAGTCACAGTAGCGAAGTCAATGGTCTTCAGAAAGTCGGTGGTTTCTGCGAGCTGTGTCTTCTCGCTCAAGGACGTCTGATTCTCCTGCAAGGTTTGTTCCAGCTCTGAGGCAAGCTGCTTCCGCAAGGCCAAAGCGTCTTGAACGCTGTCGTCAAGCTTTGAAAGACGCAGAAGAGCATCGAATGACGAGGTTGCTAACGTCCGAGAGCTGGTGGTTTTTGCAGGCCCATCACGGAAAGGATCCAAAGGTTCATCAACTCGAGCATCAGTGAATGCAGTGTAGAAGCCATCGGTCAGATGGAACACGACGCAGTTTGGTGGGAACGGATGATGGAAGCTCGATAGCTGTGGCAGGGATTAGCGGAAGTGTTAAAGACGCTGGAGAGGGGACTTACGGTTTTGCCGATGAATTGCAGTGAGCGCATGCTTAATGTCATGTCTATCAACAGAGAATAGTTTGACATGGTCTCGCTCTTGGCCCAGAACTTGAGAGTCAACTCGTCGAGTCTCATTAGCTGGGGGTCGTGAGAATCAAAATGTATGTTCCTAAAGTTCGGGTTCATGACCTTCTCAGCCACCTCGCTGACATAGATGGGATCTGCTCGCGTGTCAATTGGAGCATACGAAGAGTATGGACGGCAGCACTGACCGACCTTGTTGATTCGGAATGTGTATGGAGTAGAATAAATCGGCCATCCGCTGGGCAGAGACATCCTGAAGACGTCTTTGTCGTTGTTGCGACGTGGAAGCAGCCCATTCCAACGTACTTCTCCTACGTAACTTGGCAAACGAAGGGCGTGGAGGAGTGCGTGGCTTGGCCGGACTGGGTGACAGGGAGATGTTGGTCTCATGGATGGGTCTCAAGTCATCGGAGGATTTTGAATGGTTCATGTGATGGGCATCGCGCAAGGCGAGCATCTTAGCTGGGGACTTCTTGGTGGCAGGAAGACCTTCATCGTCAATCGTGCCTCGACGAGGACGATTAGATTCATGGGATAGAGCGAGATTGCGTAGAGTTATAGCCTGCAGATGGCGGATCTTTCTGTTCTGTGTTTACAAGAGTCAGAAGCTGGGAAGGTACGTGTTGCGGTAGGTAGCAGGTGCGGGGGTGTAGGCATACACTTGGAATGAGCCACGGTCGCTCCCTACGAGCATTGTGGTCGGCATCTGGCATTGTATAATCTCAACTCGGCGCATTAAACATTACACGATCCCATTGAGAAAGATATATGCAATTGGTATGCTCTCATAGGACGTTTCGACATGTGATGATGATGAACAGCTGCAGCGGGAAGCGGAGAAGGAGCATCGAAGCGTCGGAGTCGCTGCCAAGGCCGGGGGACGATTTCGCATCTCGAATTCATGAAATCGACCAGCGCCGACATTTTGTTGCCCGTCCATCGCATATCACAATGTCTTCGTCAAAGTCGGAGCGACTGGCCAAGCGGATAGCCGACCACGGTCGCCATCTCTTTGTATACCACCAAATATGGACCAACCAGGTCATTTACTCATTGGAGCGCTCCATGAACGTGCGTTTCTGATCTCTCTCGATCTCCATACCACCAACATCTAACAATGCTCAGAATAACCAAGTTCTCAAGCAACTTACCTTTGCTGGAAAGAAGACTCTTCCATCAGCTCTGCGCAAGGATATGTGGCGCCCGCTGCTTACAGCTACCTTCCCCTCGCCATCCCAAGGTCTGGCCGCCTTCCGTAAACTGCGCGAGCTCCGTATGCTGCACGAACACAACTGGGAACACCTGGACCCGGAAGCCCGCAAGATGCCCGAAAAGAAGCAACGTGGACACCTCATTATGGATCAAAAGGCCAATTCAATTGCTGATCTGGCCTGGGTTTTGCGCCACCAAGACCAGCTGGGCTTGAAGAAGCAACAGCAACATCAGGATGATCAGAATCGCATTCGCGAGGAGCTGCTGGCTTTGGCAAAGGAGGCCGAGGAGGGTGGTGTACCCTTGCTCGAGCAGTCGCTCAAGGACCAGGAGGCCGCCGTGGAGAAGATGAAGAAGGAGCAGCAGCAAGGAGGTGAAGATGCCCCGTCGCGCAAGCAGATCGGTGAGGGCTTGTTGGCCCTCAAGGCCATGCGCCTCAGATACCAGAAGATGCTTGCCGCCCACGAAGCCATCAACCTTGCAAAGACCAGCGCTCTCAAACAATCCGAAGCCCAAGAAGCCCGTGGTACCGCCTCACCCGATTCCGTCGATCTGACCATCGAGCCCCCGGAGATTTTCTACCACCCTCCTGTTGGCAAAACCCAGCACAAGAAGCGTAGCTCTGGACAACAGGTACCGTTATACACAGCCGACGGTGTAACCATCCGATGGACCAACCCTCTGGACGCCGAGTTCGCTGCAGAGTGGCCCGCTGCCGTCAAGCACGACTTTGCCGGTCTCACTCGTCACACCGCCGCCCCCGTCGACGAGGAGCCCGTTTTCTACGCCCAAGACTTGACCATGCGCAACACCAGCTACAAGTACCAGGCACTGCGCGATGCCCGTGCTGCACGCTCCGAGGCAACCGAGGAGCAATACGACGAGGAGATTGATGATGCCGAGTACGAGCGTTTGACTGGCAAGTCTGCTGCCGAACTTCGCGCGTAAACTCCTTTCTCTCTCAATCTTATATAAATTTCTCTTTCCGACTTTCCAAGCTCTCTCTTCTTGTGTGGTCAAGAGACCACCCATCTGTATATCTATACCTAGACCCCCAACTTGGATGTTGTATGTACTCTACTAGCATTATGGCGGGCGCCATGGCGTTTGTTTTCCATCTTACTGCTATGAACGAAATCACAAAAAGTTTTCAAATCTCCTTCTCATGCCTTCTTGCAATTTTTGGGTCATTGTGTGTTGTAAGTCCGCATGCCTTGCAGTGAAACTACAGTCCTCACTTCATTATGCTGTTTGGCGTAGAAGCAATATCGCGCAAACCTACACTCGACGTTCTTGTAGGAGACACTGAGACACACAGATTAGGCACAACTCCTGTTCATGCTGTGCTGGACGAATGACAATTCGCATCTGACTCAATATCACATAACAATCTACAAAGTAAATCTGGGTCGAAAATTGAGACAACAAGGCTTGATATCACGGCAAGCACTCAGCACTCAGCACTCAGCACTCAGCACTCCCACGAAAACCAGCAACGTGCTGTTCAAGAAAGCAGTCACAAAACAAAACAGAAATCAACCCGGTCGGTCAGTGAAGAGCCACAGACTTATGAACTGAGAATAGCAGAACATACAAAGCAAGGAAGGGACGGTTAGATCACCCAAGGACCCTCGGCCAAGTCGACGAGCAAAGAATACATCCATGGGACTTTCAGGGTGGCGAAAAAGGATAGCAAATTACCGGCAGAATTCGTTGGTGGAAGTCGTTATAGCATATTGTCACTCTTGACTCTTTGGTATACAGAGAAATTGAGACAATAGGATTAGCCGTATGCTTACCGGCACCATTTCTCAAGAGACCGAGCTTTTGTTCGCGGTGAACTCACAGACCATATCATGGAAACTCGGCAGGGAGACATCGTCGTAGATGACTTCGAAAACCATGGATGGATCGGTGACGGGGTATCTCTGTTTGTGCTGGCGGTCCTCTACAATGATCCTGTTCGACAATTGAAGAAGAGTTTCGTTCTTTGAGCAATATTTGTCCGGCATCGAAGCAGCTCCCCGGTCGGTCTTGTTGTCACTGGTCGGATTCTACTGTGTTTCTTCCCCATACACAGTACCGGGATATTCAGTAGCTGTAGCTACATTTTGCTTTGGTAACGTAGCTTTGATCGTGACACGCAATGGCCCTGCCGATTTACTAGAACGACTGTTCTGTTGGCCGTGACCAGGGATGTCGGTAATAGTTTACATTCACGCTCTCGTGTGTAGCGATGTAGGTTGAGTAGCATCTGGCGCCTTCCTAATGCAAATAGCCCACGTGTTGCTTTCCTCTGCTCCTATGTTCGCTCCTGACGACGAAGCAACTTCGGAGGATTCTTCAATGGACAGACCGTGCTGTCGAGAGCTGAGCGGTTACAACAATCCACGTGTCGCTTTGCTGCGCTCTCAAGTTCGTTGCGACGTCCAGAAATTATCCGTACCATAACACGTGTAGCCGTGACGCCCTACGCCTGTAGAAGCCACGGCAGAATTTCCGGAGACATCACGCCCTATTATCACATCAAGGCGTGCTGCCAGCAGCCGTGGTATCAGTTTCGGTCAATTGACAGCATTTTTCGTCTTTGATGTTGTGACCTTCCTCGAATGGCGTTTGCATTGCGAAGAACGTGGAGGCCGCCGGGGCCCGAGTCAAGCATTTTCGACCCACAAGCGTCGCATTGAGGTTCCTAATCCGGATACTACTTCTCGTATGGTTATGCGCAGTGCAACACCACAAGCATCGCGACATGGCGACATTTTTCTTTGTCGTGTTGCCCCAACTGCTTCCTCATGGCGTGCTTTTCTTTTCCGTTGACTCCAGAGCAGTATTCGATTGTCCCCAAAATCCACCCTGGTGGTTGCTTGGCCTGCTTGTTTGCAGACCTTTTGGCTAATTTTTATGTAATAGTGTCCATGGCGACATGAACCGGATCTTCAAACTCTGTGATGCTTGGTCCTTCGGGAGTGAGACTCCGCTCTCTCCTGATTTTGAGCTTCCAGCTTCTAGATTGTGTAGATGTTCGCGCAAATCACGCCAGAGTTCACAGGCACGTCCTGCAATTCAAAGATGCGAGTCGGCTTCGGAGCATACCAAAAAAGTGGAAATGAGCGGTGAAGAGAAGCTCCTTTCCTAGAGCGCAAACGGTTTCTCTACCCTGAAGAAGTTCGTCAGATCGGTGATCTCTTGAAAATTGCATCTTGGTTGGAAGAAAATTCTGTTTCCACGTGGAATTCTCTTTTCACCAAGGGGAACGTGCGGCCGGTGTAGCAAAGTCAAGCCGTTCTTCGACTCGTGTACGGCAAGCAATTCGCGTCAGGCCCCCATGGACAGCAGGATTGTGTGTTTCGTATTCCACTGTATGCATCTCAGGTGTCGCGTCATGCAATGGTATTTCCACGTCAGCTCACACAACTGAAGCCTCAAATCGACTCATCAAGCCGTGTGTACATGATGATATTGCGACATTGATGGTTGACCACTACGGTGTGCCGAAGTCGTTTCCTAGGAGAGCGAGTTCGGCTTGATCTCTGAATCATGTCACCATGCACATGCAATGCAAGCGCGCGGCTCCGCGTCCGGTGGTAGAGCGCCTCATCGCGGGGATGCGGTAATAATGGTCAATGGCCGCTGGCAGCCATCATGGTGTCGTACTGTACAAGCACAAGTTGGTCGTCTGTAACAGGTCATCTGGGTGATGTCGCCGGAGATGCAGAAGATTCGTTAAAGTGTCTTGGATGATACATTGCCTGGAAAGCGGCAATGATCCCCATGGCCAGGTGCGAAACGTGTAGTTGACGGTTGCTCCTGAGCTAAACACCTTAATTCTTTAGCCCGTCCGAAGCGGAAGCACTCCAGATCGGTCTGATGCCCTTTCGGGGCGACTTCCTAACGGCAGCCCGGGTATAAACATTCTTCGAAAAATCCATAGAAGGCCGTTGGAAGCAGCTTTAGACCTGAGTGTTTCACTAGAGAGAACAATTGCTGTGTGAGACGTTCTTTGGTAGGCGATAGGGACCGTTGTGCAGTGCTCTCGAGGCAGTCTAGGTCAGCCGATCAATTGTGCGAGTTAAGAAAGGGGAAGCGATATTCTGAGATGCTTGGCTTTTTCGATCAGGTGGGCGCTGAAGATCTAAGTTGGTTAGTGCATTGCCAAAGGTAAAATATGTGTCATTCATACGTGCTCCCAAGGACCAACAGAGTTTTCGACCCCGACTATTTACGGTTTTTATAAGTGTCGAGAGTCCTGACAACCAAAGGAGAATCTGCTCTTTGTTTCCCTCGATTGCTTCTTTCCGTCTTCCACTCTTTGTCCACAACGGAGCTCCTTCCTTGCAGGATCTACAAAACGCCGATCAGCTACCCCGGAATAGGATTTCGTTTTCACGAAAAAAGGACATTGCTAGCCAGTTACCTGGTCAATAATCATGCCCGGTCGTATCCTGGGATTCGACTTTCCATCACCTCTTCTTAGACCCGTACCCGAAAAGAAGCGCAGCTCGTCTTCAGTACAATCAGACCCCTCCCGTCACGACAGCATGGAACATCTTAGACGCCCCCACTTTGGCAAGTCCCACTCGCACGACAAGAAGGACAAAGATGGCAGAAGAGAGTCGAGTTTGGGACGTCAAGCCGCGAGACACATCAAGCTCGACATGGTCGTCGAGTCTCCTCCGGTCTTGTTCTTGGATAGCCCCCAACATTCTTCGGGCTCGCTCTTCTCTGGTCGCATGCAGCTCATTGTAACCGGCACAACAGCAGCCGCCATCAAATCCTTCACCCTCACATTCAGAGCCATCACCTCTACCAAGCGTCCTGTAGGAGACCACTGCAAAGACTGCTCCTCAAAATCGACAGATCTCAAGGAGTGGAAATTCTTGGGCGACAATGCCGAAATTGCAACCGGCAACCACGACTTCCCTTTCAGCTACCTCATCCCTGGCCACCTCCCCACTACCACCCACGGTCACATTGGCAGCATTGACTACAAGCTGTTCGCCCGCGCCGAGACAGTCAACGGTGAAGTCGCAGAATACATTCGCCCTGTTGTCATCAATCGCGCCATTCGTCCCGGAAACGACAAGAACTCGGTCAGAATTTTCCCTCCCACCAACTTGACTCTCAACGTCACTCTACCCTCAGTCATTCACCCCATCGGCGACTTCCCCGTGTACGCCCGTATGTCCGGCATTACCACCAAGAAAGAAGATACCCAGATCAGATGGCGCTTGAGAAAGATGACGTGGCGCATCGAAGAACAAGAAAAATTCATTTCGCCAGCATGCCCCAAGCACATGGGCAAGGTCGGTGGTGAGGGCAGAGGCATTCAGCACGAGCACACCAGAGACATTGGCAGCGATGATCTCAAGTCAGGCTGGAAGACCGATTTCGCCGACGGTCAGCTTGAGGGCGAGTTCACCGCATCCATCGACAGCGGCTTGAAGCCTCAGTGCGACGTGGACAGTCCTTCCGGCCTCAAGATCAACCACGTCATGGTCTTGGAGCTGGTCATTGCCGAAGAATGGGCCCCCAACAAGAAGCCCAACCAAGCAACCCCTACTGGCGCCGCCAGAGTCCTGCGTACGCAATTCAACATCAATGTCACCGAGCGTAGTGGTATGGGCATTGCCTGGGAGGACGAGCAGCCTCCTCTCTACGAAGATGTCCCCGCTAGTCCCCCGGGCTACCGTAACGAGATCGACAATTACGACGGTTCTGAACTAAACGAGGATGTTGACCAATTGCACCTCTCATGAGCAATTCGCCATTTTTCCTTTCTCATGCATGACGCATGTTTCATTTTCTTCTCTCTTTTATTCTTCTGCACATTATACCCAACTGCACGAGTTTGTGGTCATAGCTTTGATTTAGCAAGCGAAACTGGCGTTTGGGTTAAAGGTTGTCGAGCGAGGCGTTTGACGACCAGGATTACAGACATGGAGCATCAGGGACTATCAACTAGATTTCGGGACCTTCTCACATTCATTGCATCAACAGCGCAGTGATAATCAAAAGTACTTTCAACTCTTCAAAATTGTTCGTCAACGTGTGCCATATCTGGTATCCTGTGCCTCTATGTTGAATTGGCTCCCTATATCATTATGGGATATCCTACTTCATGTCCGCAATTTTCCGCTCTTCTTACATGATCGGTATACACGATCTAAGCATCGCGGGGAGGAGCCTTGAGCTGACCGTATCCACCTTTTCCTTCGTGTGAATCGTATGTCGCGCCTTCTGATTTTTGGCCGTTACGAGGACCACGTTCTGCAAGGTCCTCACGCAGCCACTCGAGTACAAGCTCTCCCAAAAGACTGTTACCGGTACGGCCACCTTGGACACCTTGGACACCTTGGACATCGAAAGACTCCATGGGTCCCCATTGTCTGACCTTGCCGAGAGACATGTGGACCAAATGCGTAGGCCAGTCAGCCAGGTTGTCCAGAATATGTGTTGCGTAAACAATAGTACAAGGGCGAGCCTCGGTCTCTCTCTTGAGGAATTGCAAGAAGTTGTAGCGAGAGAGCAGATCCAGATCAACGGTGATTTCATCCAGCAAAAGGACAGTCCATGGTCTGATCAGACCCATACACAGCTGAACACGTCTTCTCTCGCCGTCGGAAACTGCATGGAGGCGCCATTTCAAGTCCACGTCCAGAATCTTGACCAGTTCGTCCCTTCGCTCAGGGTAAGCATCACCGCCTACTGATGCCAGGAGTGTCGGTACATCGATATCAGTACGGGTGATAGAGTTCAAAGTCCATTCCATGCCCAAATACGTCACACCCTCGAGACCTTCAGCAAAGGGATCGATTCCTGCAATGCTAACAGTCCCCTTTGGTGCCATGCGCTTTCCAGACAGAAGTCTAAGCAGAGTGGTCTTTCCAGCTCCATTGGCTGCGGACTCTATTAGGACATTGCAACAATACATGTCATGGACAATATCACATACCGCCGATCAACAGGGTCCTGCTGTTCGCGGGCAGCTCCAACGCGACCTTTTGCAGACCAGTACTTCCATCCGGGAACGCGAATGTCAGGTTGTTGACATCGACCTTTGGTGAGAGAGGTTCGTTAGGGGCCATTTTTGCGAAAATCGAAATATCAAAGATGTATGATGAATCATTAACAAGAAAGAGGAATGGAAGAAAGTGATGGGCCAGGCATTGAAGATCACGTGATTTTGCAGTTCTATGGCGCGTTCAAATCTCTGACCTCGATTCACAGCGCAAATCAACATGTCAACATCGGTTTGATGTTGAGAAGAACCGTTTGTCGGTTTTCTAGCATGGTTAACACGACAGGGCGCACGCCGCTTGTCGCAGTAGTCGGTGCTACTGGCACAGGAAAATCCGAGGTGAGTCTGGACATTTTTTGGTAGCACCAAGAAATTAACCAAAAGAGAAGGAGCGAATAGCTCATTTTTTGGAATAGTTGGCGGTAAACATTGCTCGTAAATACAATGGTGAAATCATCAACGGTGATGCTATGCAGCTCTACGAAGGCTTGCCAATCATCACAAACAAGATGCCTGAAGATGAACGTGGTGGAATACCTCACCATCTTCTTGGCTGTATAGGCTTAAACGAAGAGACTTGGACTGTCGGCAATTTTGTCTCGAACGCGCTTGCTAAAATCAGCGAAATCCGAGCACGAGGTCGACTCCCCATCCTGGTCGGTGGCACACATTACTACACACAATCTTTACTCTTCCATGATGCACTCGCCAACAAACCTCAGACTGAAGAACCGGTCAAGAACGCAGATAGGCCAGCCATTCTCGAAGAGCCGACTGAAGTGCTCCTCGAGAAACTTAGAGAAGTTGATCCAGTCATGGCTGACAGGTGGCATCCTAACGACCGCAGGAAGATCCAAAGAAGTCTTGAGATCTGGCTTCAAACTGGTCGCATGGCCTCGGATATCTATGAGGAACAGAGAACACGTCGTGAAGCTCCCGACCAGGACATGACTCCGGAGGGCGTAGAGGAAGCATCTCGCCTCCGCATGAGGACACTTGTGCTATGGGTCGGCGCGCAGTCAGACGTGCTCTCTAAGCGTCTTGATGCCCGTGTCGACAAGATGGTAACACAAGGCCTCTTAGACGAAGTCAACACGCTGTCCGACTTTTACGATGGCAGTATCGCTGGTGGTGAGTTGATCGACACGACTCGAGGTATTTGGGTCGCCATCGGTTACAAAGAGTTCCTCGACTACCAAGCCGCTCTCCGAAAAGGCGACTCGAGCCCAGCTCAACTCACCAAGCTACTCGCACTGGCTATCGAGAAAACTAAAGCTGGTACCCGACAGTACGCAAAACGTCAAATCCGATGGATTCGCATCAAGCTTAACAATGCCATCGATACGGCTGGAGCCAAGGGCTCATTTTTCATGCTCGATGGCTCGGATCTGCCAAATTGGGAGCAAGACGTATCAGAGATCGGGCTCAAGCTGGTGGATGCGTTCCTCAAGGAAGAGACGCTGCCAGACCCTTCGAGTTTGTCGCCCCTTGCGGCCGAGATGCTGACGGCCTCAAAACCCGATACAAGCGCTCGCGCAGATCTCTGGAGCCGCAAGCACTGTGAAGTTTGCAACACCACATCCGTCACGGAGAGTGACTGGGCCGTCCACACCAACAGCAAAAGACATAAGAAGGCTATGTCAAGTCAGAGGAAACGTGCCCTGAACAGTACTGCGCAGCAACCGACGCCACCACCAGCGCAAAACATCGTCGAAGAGCAAGCCAAAGAAGACTGAACATTCATACTACGAACACGCCATCTACTATCATATGCCTGATGGCTCCCATAATGGTCACAGTCTCTGGTCTTGGTCATCGCTCCCTAGGCATTTCGCATGGACAAACGAACAGTGACGACCAATCAGCATGGCGAGCAAGCTGAAACCCGGCGATCTGGCTTCATGTATCCGGAGTCCACGACTGCCTGCCAAACTCCCTCGTCCAAGCTCTCATCCCGCCACTGACCTCGTCGCCAACCAGCATACGCTCTCACCCCTTATATACTGAATATTTCTGGTCCCTTGCAACAATAAAGCTGTGGTGGTGTAGTGGTAGCACACCTGGTGAAGTTTGGGCACGTGGTCTCGTTACATGTGGTCCCGATAAATCAGGAGGTCGCGGATTCGATTCCCGCCCACGGTGATTATGATACTCGGTGCTGGGTTTGGTGTGGATGAATTTCTATTTCAAAAACAATACCGAGTATCATAAACTTTTTGCTCTTTTGCTCTGTGTTGCTTGTGTTCATGGTCAAGTATGGTTCTGCGTATTTCACCTTTTGCTACACTCCCATGTTGCTGTAGGTACGGTTCTGCAGACAACTTGTCGTCGTTGGCCTTGTCACGACCCGTGTAATATTCTAGTCCTATGTTCTTCATGAACGATCCAAAAGAACTAGAAGTTCAATATCTTTCTACAATGCTTCTCGTTTCTCTGTCTTTTGAGCTGAAGTGTCAACAAAACCACATCAACTTTTCCTATCTCTGCTATTCCTCGTCATTTTCAACGCTGTGCCTGATCATACCTTCCCTTTTTGCCGCTTGCATTTCCTGTTATCGTAATCTTCGGCGTTATATGCTTTCTCGGTTTGCTCTAATCGCACCCCATCCCCATACTCGGTCTTCCGTTCTGTCTTAATCACTACCTTGTTTTTAAGTCGCTCCTTCTTTCTGCGGGTCACTTTCGTACGTGCACTTGATTTTCATTCGCCATAGACTGCCTTTTCTCTTCTACCATCTCGCACGCTCATTTGTTTAATGTCCTCTGGTAACATGAAGCCATGTCGAGGACGCAGCCTACTCATTCCTTGTCCTCAGTAGTTGGTCTCGCCGCGCTGTAGCAATACGTTCATCATAACACCCTACCGCTAAGACCTAGCAAGCCGAGTCATCATTAGAGTCACCCGCCTACCAAAACTAACTCAAGCAAGCTTTCCTCCCGCTTACACGCTGTCATAAACCTCTCTAATACGCAACCTTCATATACCACCTTTGTTGGGATCCTTTTAACAAGTCCAAAACAGCCGTGGTAGTGTAGTGGTTTAACACACCCGTGGTCTTAACACGTGCGCAGTCATTCGTTTTTTACTCAACGCCGTGTCAGTCTAGATCCGAGGAGGTCGCGGGTTCGATTACTGCTCATGGCGCTTGACTTCTTTTTCTTTTTGTCCATATCTATCTTACTAGATCAAGTGGTTACTTTTTGGTAGTTGGTTCGGATGGTAAGGGTTCATCGACACTCGCTTGAGGGTTGTCTATGAGTATATCTTGGTAGCACTTACTGGTTTCTTCTTATTGGGTGAATCATTCTATATCGTTGCTCCGATGCGAGTATGCCACTCGTGCTACAAGGATTGGGAAGCCGTATTTTTGAAATCTTTCCATACCACATTCCAATTCTTTTGCCCTTGTAGGTTTCACAACAAACCTTTGTGGCTGTTACCTCTAATGCAAAGAACAATCAACCGATTCCCCTTCCTCCTTGTGGATTATTGTCTTAGCATTCTTCTCATATGCCATCGCTATATCTTTTCGAACAATGAGAGATTGGCCATGATATCAATATCGTCTCCTACTTCTCCAAATAACCACCACGCTTCAAGGATAGCTGTCAAAATTCAGCAAGTCTTCATGAGACGGTGACACGTCCAAAGAGAGGTCACGAAGACATTTCGATTCGGCCGTGTCTCTAGCATACCATCAAGCTCCGAGATAGACTGTCGAAATGTAGAAACAAATTCGAACACATCAACATGTCCAAGGAGAGTCCAAAAAATTGCAAGAGGCTTCACTCGACCCTCCACTTATGTGCACTCCTGCTTCGCAATCCACTCACGTTCATAATACTTCGGTCAAGAGAAGAATTGTAAAAATGAAAGGTTTCCGGCATTTAGTCATGTGATTTCATATCCACAGTTTCGTCTATGGGAGTAATAACAAGAATAAAGATGGTGAACCTCTTGCGCCCTGCAAACAATCGATGACTCCCCTGAGCCCCTGAAAACCATGGTCTCAAGACTGTGAACTAGCAATTCGTATAAAACAGCAACGCACAGTGATATGGTTGCGCGAGTCCAACTCCAACGAGAAAACTTGCCTCTTTCGCTCTCAGTGGTTTGAGATTGATTTGGAAAAAGACTGTGCCTTTACGCAATGGCAGGGGCAGGAACAGCGCTATCGGTGTCTGCGGAATCAGTAGCAACCGCCTTCTGCTTGCCTGCGTCAGGGTTCAGGGGCTTGCTAGGGTCGTAGCCAACAGCTTTGACGATACCAAGACCTTTCGTCCTACCCTCTCTGAAGAGTATCCGATCACCCACAGCTAAGAACTCAGGCCGTTGTACGAAGCGGAAAGCCACTGTCGCACGGTCGCCAGTTCGAATGTATGCTCTGTCGATGTCGATGATA
This sequence comes from Aureobasidium lini, assembly GCA_022813425.1. Lineage (NCBI taxonomy): Eukaryota > Fungi > Ascomycota > Dothideomycetes > Dothideales > Saccotheciaceae > Aureobasidium > Aureobasidium lini. The sequence continues at coordinate 92,506 of JAKLML010000031.1, forward strand.
GCGCAGGTCTGAGATATAGGTCCGACGTGCAGCATGGCTTGATACTTGGTCTTAATGGTCGTCGCATGACTGAGGATGAGCACTTCGGCAATAAATTCGCGATGAACCTTGGGTGGCTGCTCATCATTCTTAAGGAGACAGACCATTCCTTTGCGGACATCCTTTCTGCGAACCTTCTTCAATGCGAAACTGGCACTTTGACCGGCACTGCAAGCTGGCACACCTATTCGCTTCCTCTCAATGCTCCTGATAGTCGTTGTCGTGAAGTTTCCAAGGCCATCTGGACCAACAAGGATAGTGTCACCAGCGTGAACCACGCCGGATTTGACGACGCCAGATACTACTGTACCGACGAAGGGTACTGAGAAAGTGTCGTTGATGTGGAACTCGAAGGGTGCCTCGGCGTCGTAATGGCCGTGGTGTGGAATGATGTTGAGGAAGGTCCGTACCAGGTCAAGCGAGTAACCTGTCACGTTCGAGACCTGGAACACAGGGCAGATGCGCTGACTGATGAATTGGGTGGCGGTGTTTATGCATTCCTCCTTGTTCTTGATGAAGATGGGTATCTTTCTTGCACCAGGCGACTTCAGAATCTTGGTCAACTGGGTGATGGTTTGCTGGAGGATGTGCGGCGGGCAAATATCAATTTTGGTTATGCAGACCATGACAGGCACATTAAGCGCGAGGGCGATACCAAGATGCTCTTTGCTCATGCCTATCAGGCCGTTGTTGGCAGCGACCATGAGTAGGCAGTAATTCGGTTCACTGCTGAGCATGCCAAAGACGGTGGTGCGCAGATATCGTTCGTGTCCAGCTAAGTCAGTGAAGCTGATGACTTTGGCCTGTGGATCGCATTAGCCCCTGAATGACCCTGAGTGGTAGAATTAGGCATCTCCCATCTATCTCAGCTCCAATGAAGGGCCCGAGGTAGCTGACATGACCTTCTTCACATACCGATCTGTTGCCGATCTCCTCCCACGAAAGCTTGCGACCAGCAGTCGAGGCCATGACGACTTCGCCTTTGCTGTCGAAGCCCATGATCTCCATACCCACCGAGCTCGTCCTTCCACTCTCAATCTCGTGCTTGTGGCGGAACAGGTTGACACGAGCCTTTCCACGGCCGTCGTCGAGACCGCCCTTGACTAGAACGCCGAGCAAAGTGCTCTTGCCAGCATCGACATTGCCAACGACAGCTATTCGAGTCTCGATGACATGGTCGACCGAGTGTGGCCGCCGCCTGATAATAAGCTTGCCGCTACACGCCTTGTCCTTGGGGCTCACATCAACCTCGGTGTCGCCACCTACATTCTTGGTCATGAGCACACGGTAATCGGCGCCAAGTGACTCGGTGACAGAGTGAAGCCTTGCGAGGGCAAAGTCCCAATCACTTTTGTCAAAAGCCATTGAGTCGCCATTGTCCTCCAGACCAAGGTCGAACATGGCTTCACCATGACCCTCCTCTAGGCGGCCATTCACAACACCAGTGAGGAGGCTTATACTCTCATCCGAATCATCCGACTTGTCGAGAAAGAGGTGTTTTAGTCGTACATTGGTGGGCTCGTCACTGAGGTTGAGCGAATCGAGGATGTCAAGTTCGGCGTGTTCTTCGGTGGTAACGACAGACTGAGTGCCATACGCAGAGTCCTGGTCTTGCGGGTGACGGCGACGAGCTTGCTGTTTCTGCACATAATCGGCGAAATCACTGAGAGCCTGTTTCCATAGAGCGTTAGAGCTATACGGCATCAAGGTGGCGTGGCGTTGGTGCGCATACCGATTCACCAGCCCGGCGCTCCTGTGGCGATAGCTTCTGGTACCTGTCCGTCCGTGATGCCATTGTCTCGAGCTATAACAATTGGAAAGTCGAGGAAGGATGATCGAGTGCGACTGTTTGCAGGAAATGGCAGACGAGGCGGGCAAATATCAAGGTGCTTGGAGCTCGACTTCCCCACACAAATCATAGAGTCATAGCCTCACCGTGACCCTGACCGCACTCTCGAAGCGGGCGCAAAGCCGCAACAGGTCACCGCGAGTCCGCGACCGTGTGACTTTCCGAGTCGCTCTCATGTTGCTTGGCCCTTGTTGCCACTTAGCAAAATTTGCTCTATTGCTCTACAGAAATTGCGGGGCAGAGGGGAGCTCAGCATCTAGCTCCTGCCTGTTTACGAATCGTCTCAGCATCCCTTTGTTGATTCTCGGCACGAGAAGTACTTGAGCCTGCCGAACCCTGGTGGCGTCGAGACCAAGACCCTCGATTTACAAATCTATCCGTCGGAGCACGGAGGGGTCTCCGCGTCTTTGTTTCTGGCCCTTTTTGATTGAGCGCCATAGTCCACTTCTGATCTCTTCATGCTTACTTGCTTGCTCTAACATTCACGCTGGAAGTGATGTCGCCGCCTGTACTGGGAGTTGCGCGTCCGCTTGCGCCTCAGCCTGTCAGGTCTGCTGACGCTGCCGTCCTGCAACCTCTGCAAAACACTTATCCACTCAAGTCTACGAGATCGAGGCGTGGCACCATCAACGCTGCGTGCCATGAGTGTCGCATCAAGAAATTAAAGGTATCGTCCCTTTCTGATGTTTTCCATCCGGTCGCGACCTGGTGCTGAGTTTCTGGCAGTGCGATGGCACCCGGCCAAGATGTCGACGCTGTCAAGACAAGGGTCACGACGTCTGCGAATATACCGTAAATCCTGGGGAGACTCGGTTTACTGCTTTGAAAAGGAAGAATGCCACTCTTGTTACAGAGTCCGATCGCATGCACAAATTCATCGAGGCACTGCGTTCCGCCTCCCCGGCTCAAGCCCAGAACATGCTCCAGGATCTCCGGACTTGCGATGGCGCCAAAGACCTTCTGTCTACACTGACCCTGTCCCAATCTCAGCCTCATGAGTTGCGTCACCGAGATTCCGACTCGTCTGTTTTTTCCAACAATCCATCTCCTCCTTCCATGACCACCGATACAATTCTGACACCGCATACTTCTCGATCACGGAGTGCAAATTCGGATGGGAAACTGAACCCCTTGCTTTCTCAGCTCTCCTCAAACGGTTTCGAGAACGAATCTCCTTCATCAACCGAAGCAACTTACCAGCCGTTCTCCGACTTCGAAAGACAGTTACCAAGCCGAGGCACTCTACAGGAATGTATCAATTCCTTCCACAAAGAAGCTGGCAAGTTGTTCCATGTCTTCTCGCTCAACCATATCGAATCGCAATTCTCCGTCATGCATGGTCAAGGAGATAAGCAAGCACAGCGTGTGGCTGCTTGCGAGCTCTCTGCTGTGGGCGCACTCGGCTCGCAATACATCAGGGAGTCTCAGCCTGAAGGTACAGCACAAAAGATGTACAGCGTAGCGAAGCATCTTCTTGAAGATGTCGTCAGTGTAGATGCCACTAGGGCCGCTAAAGTGTGTGCGATGCTTGGATTGTTCAATATCATGAGTAAAGAGAAAGTCGCCATGACTTTTGTGGGTAAGTACTTCTTGAGGCCATATCGATCATTTTACTCACAACACTCTTCCAGAAATGGGGTTGAATCTTCTATCACGACCACAAATCGCACAAACTTGCCCTCCCAATATGGAACGGAGCGAATGGACGGAGCTTCGAAAAACATGGCGAGTTTTGATTTTCCTCGAAACCTGGCTATCCTCCACTCTCGGCTATGTCTCAGGGTTGCAAATTTCGAAAGAGCTTCTGAATGTGAAGAACCTTGAGATCGAAGGCGAGTCTAATCTTGAAGAAAAGGTGACGACCGAGATGATCAAAATCGCGGTAATCAAATTCGATATGCTACGACTCAGCTTGTCTTTCAAGCTTCTTAGCGCACTGATGGTCGGGACAATCACCAAGGACTTGCAATACTGGCACCAAAATCTACCGAGTGAGATGCGTCTCTCCGAACTCGACAACAACCCCAAGATATCGTACGAACTACGGAGAACCATCTACTACGTCAATTTCCTCTATTCTGGAGCTCAGATCATGCTCTTACGTCGAGTACTCCAGAGTCTGCACGAACGAAGCAATTTGCTCACTGGCAGCGAGACTGTAGTTGAGGATTTGATTTTGCAGGCAAAGGCCGCTGCCAGAGAATCCGCTAAACTGTTCGGCCGCCTCTATGTCGAAGGTGGCATTATCCAGAGATGCTGGATCTGCATGTGAGTTCACAAAAGTAAGATTGTCCAAATAATGGTGCTGACATATGGTCAGATTCCAATCATATTCTAGCTGTGTGCTCATCCTTCACCATGTAGCGGAAGTGGTACTCTACGAGCAACACTCACGAGAACAAGGGGCAGATCCGCAAGCTGATTTGGACCTTGCGCTTTCTTGCCTTCAGATTCTCAACATCTGCCGCGAAAAAGACATAGCCGCCGGACAATTCTACAGCACGCTGATGCCCCTTTACGAGACCCTCACGGCAACGATTGTCGGCCAACCCGTAAGCCAGTCTGCTGTTTACGACGCAGCGCGTACTTTGCACGACTTAATCAGGAAACCTTTCAAGGACTCCGGCAAAGACAGCCCACAATCTCAGTTCTTCTGGAAGGACGAGCAACAGCGTCACAGCCAAGACCCAATGAACAATGATCCGTTCTCTTCCAGCGATATTGCGAACGCTCCTGATCCGTCTTTGAGCTGCGACAGCTGGCAATGCATCGATGGCATTAAAAACGACGGCATGATCCATGATCTGCTGAGTGCCATTCGACCCGGACACTTCCTCCCTGGCTTTGAATCTAGTGCCTGGGGCGACAGCACCCAGATGGTTTGATTCAGTCTATACACTGGATTGATGTAAATCCAGGGTGTAATCCTTGCGTTATCTAGTCCCTCTTGTGTTATTTTCTACACCTCACACGCTTAAACTGCCAGAATTTCTTTTAGCATGGTTCTTGTGGCGTTGATTGGTTTATTGTAGGAGTTCGGTGTTAGAGCCTGTGGGGGTAGGATCCCATCTGGTTAGCGAAGGTCTATGTTGTTTGTGTCGAAGGATTGATGGTCATGTAGATTGGTATATACAGTCCCCTGCTACAATGTTAACAAAACCATGATACTTCCATTCACGATGAATGTAGCTATGGTCATCCGGTTAGCAGGGCCATCATGCAACAAGTTGGAGAAATCAAGGGGTAATAAGTACACCAAGTTCTTTATCTACAGACTGGCCACAAGTCGTCTCTGAGTCCTCAGTAAGTGTTACAATGCATTCAAGATCGAATAATCAAGTCCAGCATCTTGGATCAACAAAATCATAAGCAAAAAGCCGTGAGCCAAGCATCGCGGTTTTCATTCGTTAAGCGGTCAATAGAATAAGCTCTCGCCAGATAATCATAGGAAGGTAAAGAAGCGTACTGTCCCTTACTTCTAGTGATAGTGAGCTCTTTAAGAACTACAAGCTCGATAATTTATACCCCGGCCACCTTGTTCCTATTTTGCAAGGTGTAGATCTGGAAGGTGAAAACTGGTTGCGCGTGGAAGTTGGACGGCATAGGCGTTGTGAGGGGCACAGCGCACACGGGTGGCCGACTGTCCAGCATGGTCGGTAGAAGACTGGGTGTGATAGACGGATTTGTTGCTGGGAGAGACCTGCAACCTGTGCTGTTCTAGCCATGTTCTGTATTGGCCATGTTTTGTATTGCCTTGTGCTCGAGTAGCTTGACTGGCTCCTGAGCTGTACGAGCTGTGACCCATCGATACACCACTGCTTTTTGATGCTTCCTGAGGATTTGTACAAAGAGGCAAACTGCCCAACAAGAGGGCGCCGTACTTGCAGTTCTACTGCGATCCAGGTACCACTATAAGCACATTGCTAAAAGAGCAAAATCAGAGGTCAATGATACAGGAGCAATAGCGATGCAGTCAAAGCAAAAGAAGATGCAGAACATACAGCAGCAGGGATTCCCACGTGGTCACCCACCGTAGTACTAATCTGCCGTTCAACTGCTTATGTATGGCAGAGCGGACGGGATGCCCAGTTTTCAGCTGACTGTGGCCGTATGTACTGTATTGCCTGCTTTGTCAGTCTATGAATCCACATCCCAAACAGGGCATTCAGTTGCTTTCCAGGTGCTGGACACGGGCGGATGGCCATCGGTGTGTGCCCTGGTGCGGCCACCAGCCACTAGCCACCAAATCAGCAAGTGTTTAATGGCGCGTCGGTAGTCCCTAGCCATGACGAGCTAGTGCTTCTTTTTCAAGGTTCGGTCGTGATGCATGGAAGAAAGCAGGACCAAGGAAAATACAAGCATGCTAAGGCTCGCTAAGGTGCTAAGCAACGGTGCGATCAACATCTTGACTGTTGAGAAGAAGTTGTCATGTGCATGTTTGTTTTCGTCCAGCAACGACCTTTGTAGATTGTCATGTCCTCCAGCGTCGCGTTGCAAGAGCGATTCTCAGCTTGTTGATTATTTGGTTTGCGGTGGTGGAAGGTACAAAGTTAGAGGTCGGACCGACGAAAAGAAGAAGGATGAATCGGAGCCGAAGGCGGGCAAGACGGGTTGGTCGCTGTCGCTTGCGTGTGTCGACAAATCAAGATCAACAGAAAATCCACATCCCACTCGATTGAATCGCAACTCGGCCAATAGAAATGTTTCACTGGTCTGGAGTCACGGTACACGGCGACGTGGTTCCCGTCAGCGCTGCTCAACAAGGGTAGATGAAAAAGCGGGCCTCGGATTAATGATGAACAATAGTCGGACATTCATCAAAGGGCTGTGCAAAGGAAGCACCAGGTCGTTGTTTCAACTCTTTGGTGCACACGCACTTCGTCATCACACCTTGATCTCGCTGCCCTCTGTCGCGTATCCGTACACTCCGACAAACTCGAAGGCTGGCCTGACTGGACTCTCTTTTCGACGCCACCACTACTCGTCTATCTCTCATTTTATTGCGAGGCTGGTACTCCTTCGTTGTCTACCTTTATCTGGTTTCCGCTGTGTACAAGTACAATCGCCTTTTCAAACTCTTGCATGATCGCAAATTCTCCAACATGAAACCTTTCCATTCGTCATGGCTCGTCAGCACACTCGTTGCAACAGCACAGTTCGGGTCAGCATTGCAGCTTACAGTCTCGGATGCAGACTCGATCAGGTCAACGGCCAGTGTCGTCGCATATGACTTGATGTCGTACTATACCGGAAACCGGACTGGAGATGTTCCCGGAAATCTGCCCTCGCCATACTACTGGTGGGAAGCCGGCGCCATGTTTGGCGAAATGGTCGAATACTGGTACTACACTGGTGACACGACGTACAACGACGAAGTCAAACAGGCTCTGTTGCATCAAGTTGGAGACGACAAGGATTACATGCCGAGAAATCAGTCCAAATCATTGGTATGCATCTTTCGGCATAGCACTTTGCAAGCGTCTGGCTAACACGATTGTGAACAGGGTAATGATGACCAAGTCTTTTGGGCATTCAGTGCCATGACGGCAGCCGAACTGAAATTCGAAGATCCCGGAGATGGCCAACCGTCTTGGCTGTCACTCGCACAGGCTGTATTTAATGAGCAAGCATCAAGATGGGACGATGCAACCTGCGGAGGAGGATTGCGCTGGCAGATTTTCACCTTCAACGCTGGATACGATTACAAAAATGCCGTCTCGAACGGAGGCTTCTTCCAGCTGGCCGCACGTCTGGCACGTTACACACAAAACCAAACATACGTCGATTGGGCAGAAAAGACATGGGAGTGGTATGCGGGAACACCCCTGCTTGAGACAGACAACTGGCAGGTCAACGACGGATCCAGTACGCAGAAGAATTGCTCGGATGCCAGTCAGCTGCAGTGGACCTACAACTATGGTGTCTTCCTTGCTGGAAACGCATATCTCTACAACTACGTGAGTCTTCGTACATGACGTGAGAGCGAACAACACTAACTAGTATTACAGACTGGTGATGCAAAGTACATGGATCGTATTGATGGTCTTCTTAATTCTACATTGGAGAGATTCTTCCCTGACAAGATGGGAGGTGTCATGGTTGAGGTTACTTGCGAACCCCTAGGAAACTGCAACAACGACCAACCGGCATTCAAGGCATTCCTTACACGATGGCTCGTACTGACAGCACAACTGGTCCCCGGAGTTTATGACCGTATTTTCGAATACTTGCGCAAGTCGGCAGCTGGTGCAGCAGGACAATGCTCTGGAGGTGAACTTGGAAGACACTGCGGTCGCGAATGGAACTCGACTGTATGGGATGGGACGTCAGGAGTCGGTGAGCAGATGTCGGCACTCGCAATCATTCAGGCTATGATGCTGGACACTACCGAACTGGCAGCACCCGTGGGAGCAACAACCGGAGGAACGAGTAAGGGTGATCCTAGTGCAGGTACAGGCACTAGCGGGACGACGGGCAGCAATGGCATGCCTGCGGTGAACACAGACAAAATCACTACTGGAGACAAGGCCGGAGCTGGAATCCTGACAGCAGTGGTATTATGTCTCGTTTTGATCACTGGAGGATGTTTGGTTCTTGAATAAAGTTAATGGATAGGATCTTGTATATATCAGGGATAGGGAATGGCTAGGGAAATGGGTTTGGTAACGGCTGGCTGGCTCCAGGATGGTATGCACAGCGTAGACCGAGTAATCGATGTGTTCGTTTCTTCTGAGAAGTTTGCATTAATCGTCTTCTTCCGCTTGTCGTATCACTCTCTCCAACATTTCCTACTCAGTTTCATCTCAGAACCTCTGGGAAGTGAGAAACAAATTATTGGTGACATTGATGGCTCAAATGTCTATTGGAAGGAAAGGCACGTGATTGGTCAGAGCGACGTCCAACAGGCGTCGCGAAGTTGGCGGCGTCGAGACCGTCGGAAAGAAGATTATTCGACACGACACAATACACACATCAACCATGCCGCCACGACTCAATCTCCTCTCACGGGCATCGCTATGCCGGCCCACAGCACCACACTCGAGCGTAGCCTCGCTGCTGCAACCATTCCTCAGAAGCGCACAACAACCCCAACAGCAAAGAAACGCCTCGATTCTCTCATCGCTTTCGGACAACTCTGGCGCCTACAACAAGAAGATTAGAAGAGGAAGAGGTCCCTCATCGGGCAAGGGAAAGACATCAGGACGTGGTCACAAGGGTCAAAAGGCGCACGGAAAGGTCCCGCGCAACTTCAATGGTGGTCAAACACCTGAGGAGGTTGTTCACGGTGTCAGAGGTTTCGAGAACCAGTGAGCCCTCGTCCTACTACTCGCAGCATGTTGAACAGAAGGCTCATACCAGACTCCCAGACACTCGATTGAAATGACTCCGCTCAACATCAACCGCCTCCAAGCATGGATCGACGCAGGCCGTCTGGACCCTAACCAACCCATCACCCTCAGAGAGCTCGCAAAATCCCGCTGCATTCACGGCATCAAGGACGGTATCAAGCTCCTCGCCCGTAGCTCCGAAAAGCTCACCACCCCCGTCGACATCGTCGTCAGCCGCGCCTCTGCCTCCGCAATCGCCGCCATCGAAGCCGCCGGCGGAAAGGTCACCACTCGCTACTACACCAAGCCCTCCATCTCGCGCGTGCGAAGAGGCGAAACCGACCCCATCTACAGCATCCAGAGCGCTGAACCTACCACACCCCGTCCCGAGTTCAAGTACAGACTTCCCGACCCTGCCAGCAGAAAGGACATCGAATACTACAGAGATCCTGCGCATAGAGGTTACTTGAGCCACATGTTGCAAGAGGGCCAGGGTCCCAGTTTGTTCTTCAAGACTCCTGGTCAGGGTCGTGTCGATCACAAGAAGGTTACTTCCAAGGGTGCCAAATCTGCCATCAAGGGCGAGAACAGGGTTTGGTGATTTGTGTAATGATAAGGAAAAATCAGTGTATCAATATCTTTCTACCTTCTCTTCCTACCGTCGGCTTCGTTCTCGTGAGAGGGACACGGCGAACGGGCATAAAAGTCTTGTTTGTCGCGGTTGAACACGAGTTCCGCTTTGTGGTATGGCCATGTGTTTACTCCGCTGCTATTCACGCAACACAATCCTCTGCTATGCTCGTGCGACGTGATGGATCGCGTGCTACCATGCTCTCACACTATGTAAGCGAAGGACCATGGTGCTGGTTAGCATGAATCAGCACCCCCTCGTACACTGATGGAAGGACGACAGAACAGCAGCGGGATGCAAGCAGCAAGAGCGGAATGCAAAACGCAAGGCACCTTATCTCTCACATTAATGCAGCAACAGGTAGCAAACATGATGCCCTCTTGGCTCTCTCTGGTCTGGATGCGCACTCATTCTATGTGACGGAATGACATGTCATGTAGAGAAATTTATCTGGCGGTGACACTTGGTAGACTGCATATTTGGCTGATTCGACAAGGGGGTGAAGAAAATGTACATGACATGTAGCAAACAGCATCAAAGACATTCTGGCGGTGACACTAATCCCGACGCATCGCATCTAACATACCCCGTTTGTTGTATGCAGCAGACTACTTGCATGCATACATGGACGTGCACGCTACTCAGAGAGTGCGACGAGCATCAATCACTCTCTTGGTATTGCAGAGCGCATCCAGCTGGCCTTCATCAACTGCTGCATGGTCAAGGTGAGAAAAAAAGATGCGAGAGCGGAGAGCAAGCATCGATCGCTTGCGGGAATGTGAGATGGAACATGCGCTTGCATGCATGCATGAATGACTTGAGACTTGCCTTGCTTGCCTTCCCCTAACCATGCCAAAGAGGGACCACGCAGACAAGTCCAGCTGGGCGGACCTGGGCTAGCTGGCTGACGGCGGTGCCCTGAAGGCGAACCACGCTTGCTGTCCCATGTTGAGGTTTAGATGAAAGACAGAGAGAAAAGAGACTTACCATGCGCTTACACACCGCCAGAATTATTAGTTGGCAGCAGACGGGAGAACAAGGGAGATTCCAGAGCTGCGCCCTACCGTAGCCTTGCTCTGCTTTGCTGACTCTTTCTCGCGACTCGTTGGTTTTTGTCCATGTGTGACCTGTGACTTGGGGACCGGACAAGCTGTAGTGTGGCACGAGCTGGGTAGGTAGATTAGATGTTGGTGGGATATTAGTCGAAACCTGCGCAAGGTTGGCTCGCCCAACAGGTGGCTCATCTGACTACAATATCGAAAGAAGATCAGACGAGATGTCGTTGCCGCAAACATGGCTTGGGATGGATGGATCGTGGCAAAGTATTTCGGGTTTGTTGTTTTCGTCTTTCCATTTCTGTGATAGGACGAAAGGATTCTTCTGATATGACCGAGGGTTCCTTTCGAGATTGATTGGAACAAACGTCACGAGACATGGCTACCGCTTTCATTCATGCACACATTTCGCCTACATACTGTACCAGCCAGGTACTTTTGATGTTGATCTAAACGAACGGTTGTTATCGAACCGCACCGCATCGTCTCTCCTGCTTTCTGAATGGATAGGCGACGAAGGATGATGCTTGATGAATCTGATCAGCCCTCGGCATCGTGATTCGCAAACGAAGAATCGATTAATTCCCTGGTGACCACGTCTTTGCTTGCATCCGTTGTCGAATGGAGAAATATGTGTATCTACACGATCTTGGAGCACTATGCGTCATGCCCGTCGTCCATCTTATTACTGTTCTGCATCTCCACTACGCCGCATATCGAGCCATCAAAGGTTCGTTGCCGAAAGAGAAGAGCAAAAAAAAAACGCCTTCTCGCTTGATTGGCTTTTTGGTCGTTTTTGCTTTCTCTTATTCTAATCATCTTGAGCGCCGTGCCATCTTCAGCCCTCAATTATCAGGGCCCGTTACCAGAGTCTGGGTCTTTGGGATTTATGACTTTTCTTGTTTAGCACAGTTGAGGATGTTGGTCATGCAGGACAATAGACAAGTTCAGACGACTCAAACGCAAACGCCTCATTTCTTCCTTTCCCTTGCGGGGCTTTGCCCTTGAAGGCTGAAGGCTGAAGGCTGAAAGCATTTTCTAAAAATCACTTCCCACCCGTTCGCCGGTGCAGTGGCTGCGGTCATGCAGGGTTCGTGGACCGAGGAAAGCGGGAGCGAGGCTGCGACGACGAGCTGCGAAAGAAGAAGCCACGACACAAGACACAAACAAGGTCTGAATCCGGCGGCGACACGATACGTTGACGAACATACGTAGTCTTGTCCTAATTTGCGGTTCTCGATATAATTTTCCCAAAGCATCGCATTACACATCGGGATGCGCGGCCGGCAACCCAACGAGCCGGGTTACGGGAGCGAGAAGGTAGGCAGAAGGATTGGCATCTTCGCGGAGATTCTTTTGTATTGACAAGGGTGGACGGGCTATGCTTGCTACCGGACCCCGGTTGACATGGTTGGCTTGCATACCTCTGTGACTTCCGCGACGATGCGGTGATGACAGTTGAGTCAATGTTTTTGACTTTGTTCGAGTTCTTGTCAACTAGAAGGTGCCTCGGAGCGAAGATGTGTGTCAAATGCAAGGTTACAAGCAAGGGGTTAGTTTTTGTCTTTGCCCTGCTGCGTTGTTGCCCACGGCCGGCGGCCGCCGCCTAGAGCTGCAACCGTACAATCAGACGATGAGACATGCGCGGTGGTTTGAAATTCGAAGAAGTGCAAGCTTCCTTCCTTCTCGACGACGCCCGCCCGGCAAACAAAGTTCCCTGCTCCACTCACAGCAGGACCTCTTTCCCGCACTGTCGGTCTGTCACCAACAAGGACAAGAAAAATTTGTGGCTGGGCTTCGCTGATCCTACGGTAATGCCGGCCGGTCGACCGACCCTCGTTCAAGTCTACGCATGATGGAGAGTCAGTAGTTTGGGATCTGGTCTATCGATGGCAACATCTCCTTGTGCGCTCAAGATCGTACTCCATCCAGATGCGAATCCGAACAGCTAGCTGGTGACTTGTTTGAAACTCACAGCTCGAAGGCTGGCTGGCTTACGAGGCGCTTCACGCTAAATGAAGAAATCCAAGGAAGTCGTTTTCGTAAAATCCTTTTTGCAACCCTTGTGGACAGCACACGCGGTGCAAGATGATCATCTATCGAAGGAAAATCGCCGAATCCACATCTTCGCATACGAACGATGCCAAAGTTTTTTTCTCTGGGCCCCATCTTCAAAGGGACATGTGCGGCACGGAAAGGGGAAGGCAACATAGGCAAGGTGGAGAGAGCAATAATGAGATGCAGGAATGGAACAAGCGTGTCGCTGATGATTAGCTACTAGCCCACATGATCTGATGTGATGCGCAAAAGAAAGTACAGCAAAGCGGTGGACAGCAGAAGCCCAGACAAGAGTACGAACTTCGTCTTGCTCACAAATGCACTAGCGAAGAGCAAAACCAACGGGCAGCGACAAGCGTTGATTGGTTTTTGTGTTATGGACGACTCGCGGCCGCCCTCGGGAGACAAGGAGAGCATGATTTCAGGATTTTAGGTGGTGACTATTTTGCCTTTTGGGACCTTGTCTGGTGCGCTCCACCACCGCTCCCCGTCAATCCGTCCCGCTGCGCTTGCCCGTGCGTGTCTCTGTTCCCTTGGGTTGGATCGTATGGAGTCACAGCTGAAGCTGTTGGACATGGTCAAACACAGGCGACGGCGGCTGTGCGAGAAGCAGCAAGGAAAGAAAAACAGTTGCTATCATGAGGTTGCAAACGCAAAGGATGAGATCAATAGTTGATTTGTTCGACCATTCGCCTGATCCGCTTTCTGCTCGGTAACGGTTGCACTATGATGCACAGCTGTCGCTTCACCTTTTGATGACGAATTTGATGATGAAAAGACCTCCTTGTCGCTGCATCTGATCTTACTTTCCCACCCCAGTTACGAAACAGGAGTCACCAATCGTGCATAATACAACAAGAATAGTCGGAAGCACAGGCTTCCTTTTGCGCACCGCCTCTCGTCAACGTCCAAACCACATTCAGGAAAAGCATGTACGATACACCGATAGGTCATCAAACGACTCGCCGAGATGATGCGAACGCGTTTCGCGAGGGCGTCTATCCAGATCAATCAAAGTTACCCATTTGGAATAGCTCCTCCTGACCCCACACATGTTTCCACACAGCTGCCCGCCCAGGCTGAGAAGCACCTGTGCTTTTCACTAGCCCTTCGGATATACGGTCTCGGGGCTCGCTCATGTTCGTTGCTCATGAATCGCGATATGAAGCTGCCTCGCCTCTTTACTCGATATCAAGCATGGAAGGCGAAACGGGCGGCATGGGTAGATGCTATTATCTTTTGATGATGCGGTCCCGCTCCTGGGCTTCGTGGCTTGTTCACATACAAGGACAGTCGTGTCAGCTGCTGTCTCAATAATTCCGCCGATGTGGGTACAGACAGGCATGTTCACAACAACAGTACCTGTACTGCTGATGGTTACTACGCAGATACCTGCTGCAACGATTTCCGGTGCGCCATTCATGAACCAAACATGCGATTCACGTCGGGAGGTGGCGACAATCCAAGAATTTGATCAGGGACATACCTTGTTTAGTCCATCCGCCCGTCAAGGCTGATACGACCACCAGTTGTGACATGCAAACAAGTTCCAACGGCTTTCTGAATGTTAGAGCCTGCTGATCCTGATATTGAAGATCCAGAAGGGAGTCACGCAAGGCGCCTAAAGTTTTGGACATGCCGCGCGTGTGTGCGATGCTCTTGCTTGCTTGGTATCAAGAATGCACTCCGGCAAGTCAATGCGGTCTCGCAAGCAGCCGTTCAATGCTGCTCGAGCCAGCTGGTATGTGTACTAAGACATGATGAGACGCCCTCGGGCTGGAATACGGACAACGATCAAATGATATTTGACTCGTCACCGCTTAATAGGCTTTGTGTATTTCTCTAGAGCAGCATGCTTGGTAAGGCAGATGAGAACGAGGTGTGGTCCCGGGAGACGGATCCAGATTCCTCGCTTGTTTGAGAAAGGCAATGATTAGCATCCAAGCCCTGGCGTGTGGTACAGCCAGCGAGCGGTTTGGAGGAAAGTAGAATTGCAATATTTGCGGTGCTGTGCTGTGCCATCTGCACCATGCGTGACAAGACAAAGATAGCGTTCGCTTGCTTGAAGCACACCAGTACCAGCCAGTGCACTATCTGATAAAGTGAATCGAGGCGACCGCGACTGAGCCACGGCTCGCGGCAATTACGAATAGGCAAGAGCTGATCTCCTGCTACGGACGAATGCCACGTCCTCGGCTTTAGGAGACGAATTCCAGAATGAGATGATGTTGCAACTTGGCTGCTTACTCGAGACCTCTTCTCTTTTTCAAATTAGACAAGGTGGGTCATGGTTAGAAGCAAAGGGCGGAAGTCTAACGCCGGCGGTAATAATCATTAGGGGGAGAAACGCCAATTGTCATCGGCGTGATGATACCTATTAAATCGTCAAGGCATCGGGACCCAGAGACATGTGTGCATAGCACGCTGCCGGGCAAGTCGGATAACGTATCGCTTAGTCGCCCAGGCTGTGTGTGGGTCGATGAATATGCAAGACGAAGCGCGGGGAGGGGTTTGAGATACGGACTGGTCCGATTAAATTAGCTCGCCAGCCGGCAGCAGTTTGGGAGTCTTGAGTATAATTTTGCTGGCTGTTGCGCGCGCGCAGGTGGTGGCACCAAGACCGTGTGTGAGACGGACCTGAGCCAGCCAAGCGTCGTGGTCGGTTTGCATCGCCAGTCGCAGCCATCGTTACGTTGGCTTGTGGGCCGTGATTCTTCCTTTGCAAGGTTTTTTCTTCTGTCAGAGGACTCTTATTTTTGATTGCTATTTGCCGGCCCTTTTGTGGCTGCCAAGGTTGGCGTACGGTTTGGCGAATCAAAGGCGGTGCAAGTGTGCCCTTGTCTTTGATCATGATGAACGAGATTCTCGAGCCGCACAAGCCGCGGAGGTCATGCACACCCGTGTTCGAGCATATATACGCCGATTCTGTATGGATCGGGAGCGCGAAGGAAGGAAGGTCACTGATAAGTTGTTGCATACATGGTTTTATCCTTGAACTTAAATTTGACGCGTGAGCGGTGGATAAACGTAGGATCTGGCACAACCAATACTTGATTCGGGTGATGAGTGATAATTATCGATGATGGGCTGCGTGCGTTCGTTACGTTGCTTGGTCAGGCCGACATCCGTCGTCGCGCATCGCAGCAGTAGCAGCAGCAGGCAGGAGTCGCAACACGACCAATCGACCGGCATCAACTCCCGCAAGGAGCAGCGGCATGGCAAGGGTGATGATTGACGGTTCATCGTATCACAATTTTCCTCTCTCTTGCGAGGGATTCGTGTTGGTCGGGCCGGGCTTCGTTAGGGAATGATGATGGCAACTGGCAATCTCTCTTGGACCCAGGGGCTACGAGCTACGCAGCGTGTGTGCACATTTGACGAGACACGACGATGATACAGTAGTTAGGTAGAGACGGCCTAATGCGGAATGCCCTGGCAAGCGGAGCGCAGGCAGCCGGAGGGGGGGCAGCTTTGGCTTGATGAATTGCTAGCCAATAATACAGTATCCGCCGGGCTAGCAGTGCTTGGACCGCAGTTGATGTCAACGTTTTGGCCTGACTGACCCTCTTTTTCCCTTTCGCATCTGCGCCTCTTTGCGGTCAAGGTCTTGGGTCCATGTCTGGAACCTACCGACCACTGATTCACACTTCACGCCGGGCAATCCTCATGAACGTTGTGGTTTGCCAGGTCCGCCGGGCTTTCCGCCATGATCATCGGAAGGCTCTTCGTTATTGCTGGCTGCCTGCGTGCATCCGTTATGTACCCTGTGCTGCTGGTGCTTGACGAGGTGGCCTCCACTAAACTCCGCAGTGTCATAGCCATCATGGAATAACGTTTGGTCAGACTTGTCTTCGTCTTGCCAGATCTGCCGTCCGTCGTTGCTGTCATACCTCCTGCCTCTGCCTATTACCCTACATACCTACCCTCATTCACACCAGTCGCTCCTTGCTTGACTGTCCACACCTTCCCCACGAGCCTCGACCGTGCCCTGTTGTCAACTCACGCACCTGGGTTATGCAATAATTTCTGCTCATCAAAGTCCATGACATCTGTCGTCGTCTGCCACTGACACCAACTCACTCTTCTCCGTCACATCTCCCCGTCTGCCTCATGCTGTCCATGTATCCGCCGCCAGGCATCCACTTCCGCAACCCTTTCGTCGATTCCAGGCCCTCGACATCTCAGACCTTTGCCAACTCTCACTACAAGCTCGACCTCGACATCCAATCTCCCTCTGGCTCGGCCAAGGTCTCCTTCCCCAGCAAGAAGCCCTTGACGCCGCCGCCGGACATGAACAGTATTGCCTCGCATGTGCAGCCTCAGCACAGCAGCTACTATGGAGAGAGATCCTCTGCCGCTCCTGTCAAGTACGAGCACCGCACCTACGACCAGCCCGCCTACGATCAGAGTCAAAGTCAGAGCCACAGCCAGAACCAGCTTCACCTCCCAAAGCCTGATGTCAGTGCCGCAAGACCACCGAGTCCAGTCTACCAACCACACCCCGTACACTTCATCGATCCTCCAAACCAGAAGCGGGACTCTCACATGAGCGCCATTGCCCCCTCGCTACAAATCCCACGATCCGTCAACAACAGTCAAGGAAGTATTGCTGAGCTGGCAGCACAGGTGCGTTAATCTTTGTACTCACGTAGTCTCAGCAGATTGCTGACTAAGATCAGATCACATGTCTCTTCTGGTTCGAGAGTTCCAGTACATTAGACCGGGCTGACGACCCTGCGACCACGTACAACGTACAATCACTGGTACCCGAGGCTATCCCTACAACAGGCTTCCGCAAGTGGGTGACAACCATTCTCTCGACCACCCAAGTCACACAAAATGTCATCATCCTCGCCCTCCTGTTTGTCTACCGCCTGAAAAAGCTCAACCCGAGTGTCAAGGGAAAGCCCGGTAGCGAGTACCGTCTCCTGACAGTCGCACTGATGCTCGGCAACAAGTTTTTGGACGACAACACTTACACAAACAAGACATGGGCTGAGGTTTCGGGTATATCGGTGGCCGAGGTGCACATTATGGAGGTCGAGTTCTTGAGCAACATGAAGTACGCCCTCTTCACGTCAGCAGAAGAATGGGGTCAGTGGCAGAACAGACTCGGCCGCTTTGCCAGCTTCTTCGACCGCGCTTCAAGACCCATGCCTCAGCTGCCTCACACTCTTCCCTCGCCGCCTACTTCAAACTACGCCTCGCCTCCTCATTACGGTGCCACCAACCCCGTCACTCAGTCCTTCCCCCAGTACCCGTCCTCGCTCGGTCCGCTTCCTGATCTGACCTCTCAGTTCTCACGAAAGAGAAGCCTTGATACCTACACTGAGCCTCCTGCCAAGCGCATGGCTGCTTACCCTACTCCGGCTCACAACTATACTCCGAGAGTCACTCTGCCAAGCCTCCCTCTCCCCCAGCCGACGTCTCAGTCATCCCAGCACTTGCCGCCTCAGCTACCTCAACTGCCTCAGCTGCCTCCACTCAACTACTCGCACCGACCCATGAACCAGGTGACCCAGCCCCCTACTTCGTGGACCCCGGCCACCTCTATTCCCGCTCCCATCTCGCATGCTGGTACCCCTGCCGCTATCACTTCGGTCCCTCAATCTGTTGTTCACTCGAGACACCAGAGTCCCTACCCTTCCTCCGCCGCTGTGTCACCCGCCGATGGACATTACCAACCTGCAGGCCAGGCTCACGTCTCTCAACTATCGCCTTCCTTCTTCCTGGCTCAGCGTAATAGCCCTTACCGACCAGTCCGTGGTGTCTCGACTTTGCTTGTTCCTCCTCCTTCTCGTGCCTTACAACAGCCTCAGAACGTTCAGCGCGAGCAGATGCATTATCAGCCACTCGGACGTCCACAGGAGCGCCAACAAGGCCGCCTCCCTTACATCGAGAGTCAGTGGTTCGAAGGAAATCCTTCTTCCAATCAGTGGTACTCGCAAACCCAGCATCCACAACTCCCGCCCACCTCCTTCTACAACAGAGGCTAGTTGCCTGTTCGAGATGAACAACCTTCGATTCTTCTGTACCATATTCCACGAGCTGCCCATACATGGCTCTCGTCACCCCCTTTTTCGTTATCATTGTCATGGCTTTTATGCATAGCACTGCACCCTCGCATCAACACCCGGAGTTATTGCTTTATCACTGAACTGTATTTGATCCATTCAGATCACATTCTCAAGGCTGTTCACAGAAAGCGAGCGATTATGCATTGTCCCCTTTTTACACAGCACAATTGGCGTTTTTACACTTTTTTTTCTCATGGGCACGATACCACTTTCCTGTTTCAGCTACTCTTATATGTAGCCTTTTTTTTTTCGGCATGCAAGTCCTTGTAGAAAGGGCTTGCCATAGAACGCTATGGCTGTGAAATCAAAATCATCCTGCCAACCCGAATATCATCTCCATCCCACATGTGACTACAAGAAATTCGTTCTGCGCGACAGAACGCATCAAGGCTCATACAACCGAGGAGCCAAACAAGATCATCCAAATTCTGGCGGCCTTTGAGAAGGAGCCGGTCATTCGTGCTCTCGAAGCGGCAAGCTCGACCGCGGAAGAATCCGAGCTTTGTATGCACACAAGCTAACCGCCACCACCACGATATGAACCCAGCGAGTCCTTCAGCTATCGGTCCAAAACTTTGCGAGTGTAGTCTGTCATGTATGTAAAGTGTGACCTGAAAGTCCTGGTGCCGCGAGTGCTTCTACATCCTAGCGAGGCCAGGGTGCACCAAAAATCCAGATAGCATGCCAGAGTATCGACCACGTTCCGAGGTACTATGAGTCCTTTCCGAGAACAGTTTACGAGGTCGAAAGATGGTTGTCGCAAAATGCTCGTGTTGGGACTGGTCGTCTCTTTGAGATATGTTTCGCGAGGTGATTCACCACACCAAAAACTCATGTCAGAGTACCGAGCACGTTCCGAGGTGCTGTGAGATCCTTCCGAGTACAATCTACTAGGTTGAAAGATGGTTCTCGCAAACCGTCGGTGTTGCGAGTGGTCGTGTCGCAAAGTTACTTGCTACGTGATGAACCACCACCAAATCTTCCTATCTGATGCTAAAATCCGATCGTTATTAGAGGCACTGCGAGCTCTTGGGAGTATATTCTGCAAGGTAAGAAAAGTGCGTATGGGTAATGCTAGCATCTGACGAAGCGATCTCGGATCAATATTGTGGATTGAATCGCCATCAGCAGCAGGTGTGTACTTCGGTCAGTATGTTGCGACGATTGGATTTCGTAGACTTGCAATATGCTCGAATAAACCATTGAGGCCTGTTCTGCAATCTGTATGTACTTGCTGTACTGTCAAACAAGATGGTGACACGATTGCAGTGCATGGTGGTCGGATTTCTTAATCGAGCGATATCAGGAAGCCAAAATATGCAGTGACAACATCAAACGTGTTTCCAAACATACCAAACTAGGACATACCATACTTACCGCTCGAAAGGCACAGATGAGGGATATCTTAGAAAAGAAAAGTCATGTGGGAGGAAGACATATCGTTAATGACCTCGGATGAGGTTGTCAATGGTATGACCCTGCTCGACACAAGTTCCATTGGCACTTCCTAGATTATGAAAACTCCCAGAAGTGAATTAAAATTACACGCAAGATCACACAAGTGAGACAGAAGTGGAAAGAGAGAGCCATTGTGGTCGTTGAGAGATGCGCTAGCTGTAGACGGGGTTGAGAAGCAAAAGCGCTGATATAGTGTGTAAAACGGTGTCCATGAGTCGGCTAATCAGCTACTGTGATTTTGCAAGGACCGCTAGGGCTTCGTCCTTGTTCTTTGTCCTTATCGCGTCATCATAGCTATTGGTCCAGAGAAATTTGACCGGGAACAACAATATCGGCCTTCATTCGAGACCGCAGTCGGCGAGCAATCATGAGGGTGAAAGGCTCTAAGATGGATGGTGCTTCGGTTTTATTCGGCTAAAAGTTGGGCTCGTCGATATGATTGCTCTTCCAGAGTTTGTCGACGCGTTCGATCCAAGAAATGTGATATGTTCTCAAGTCGTCCATTTGCTTGCGGACCCATGGAATTGCACTGTCAATCTCTGCCCTCACCTCCATCTTCTCCTTCTCTGTTGCGACGAGCCTGTTCACCCAACTGCTACAGATTCCATGTTCTTCCAGTAGTAGCTTGTCCCTGTCGTCACACAGTTTGCCCAAGGCTCTGATCGAAGCATCGAGGTCGTTCAACCATAGCTTAATGGTCACGCTTCGTACGTTCCACATTCGGTAGTAACTGTTTCCGACACGCTTGGACAGTCGAAAACCTCTGTCTAGAAGACAAATTGCCCGTCCTTGGCTGTCGTAGTCGACTGAAACGGCTCCGTAGAAGATTTCGAGGAAATACCTGTGTGCAGGAACTTCGAAGTCGTGGAGACAACGTTTCAGCTCGTAAACTTGCTTTGGAATCCAGCTTGCAAGACGGTCGTTATACAGTCGTCGGTCAAGGCAGAAGAGGTCATTGTACCGGTATGGATTCACAGGAATGGATGAGCAAGCCATGGCAACACCCACAGCTCTTGTGTGTCTGGCGAGATTTCCCTGTTTCGAGAGTTCTGCGAGAAGGTTCCACAAGCGTCCACCGTCAGGTTTCTGTATATCTTGGTCTCTGAGAAGAGTAGCGAAACATTCTCTGCGAACGAGCTCCGAGGTTTGCATTAAGGGCAAGCATTCGAGGAAGACCCTCGCATCGATGTCATCTCGTTCAAAACCGCACTTTGGATACAAGTTGCAATGGTTGGTGTACAGGCTGGTATCGTTCCACCAGCCTTCGTTGGCAACCAAGGCAAAGCTGTAGATTGTGTCTCGAACTTCGGATGGTAGAACGTCCAAAACTCCGAGAGGCGAAGGGGGCGTCGTCATGGCCAGTGAATACGGTGTGCTCATGTTTTCGAGATTGGAATTGCGCGCCATGGCCAGTAAACGTGATGACTCGATCGATGCTGCGAGGATGGAAAAGTTAGCTGGGTCGATGGAATATAAGAGGCGCGGACAAGGTTTCACCTACCTTGAGCTCGCTTCTTCTTGCGTGATGAGAAGCCGCGCATTGTGATGTTGTGAAGTTGAAGGCTTTGATGAGTCTTGGATGGTGGGTTTGAGGAAGTGATGCGAGTGTGGACTGAATTGAGCGGTCGCGCTTGCTTATTCTATGAGCAGTGTGCACCTTCCCCCAGAGACCAGCTTCAGTCAAGATGATTTTAGAATGCACGAACTTTCTCAATCTGGCTCGTGTCAATTGGAAGACTTGTTCCTTTACTCGTTAAAACTAGCGCCCCGGAGACAAAGTGAAGCTGTGCATTGCGACAGCTCAGATTGTCCGACTTGAATAGTCAGCACAGCAATCTTCGGATTTTGACACTTTGTTCTCTGAGTGAGAGCGAATAATTACTGTATTATCACAGGACTAACGACAAATGCCAGGCTAAGAAGGCTTCATGCCATCGGCAAAGTTGTCCAGAGGTGCGACATGCTTAATAGTCTCCCAGACACTGTCAATCTTCTCAACCACCTCAGCAGGCAGAGGACCATGATCGAGACCTTCTAGAGTCTGCTCCAACTGCTCGGTACTGCTAGAACCAACAATGACTGCATCTCCGTGTTCAGGCTTCAAGGCGGAGTTGTATTTGACCCAACGGTATGCCAATTCAGCACGAGGAACACCTGCCTCGCTGGCAATCCTCTCCCATCGTGCAAGCGCGTCCAAGAGGAGAGGTCTCGAGTACATGTTGTTGTAGATGGCTCCGATGCCCTCGAGACCGAATCTTCCCTTGCCATCGAGGACTTCTTGCTTGGACTTGGTCAAGAATCCACCGGCGAGCGGGCTGTAGGCGTAGAAGGAGATACCCAGCTTGCGAAGTGTAGGAAGGAGCTCAGTATCCTGGCGACGAGCGACAGGAGAGTAGTTGCCTTGATAGACAGTGGGCAAGACGAATCCATTCTTCTCACAATAGTCGTACACGGCCTGGACGTCACTGGCTGCAAAGTTGGAGAGACCGAACTTCTTGAAGACACCGGCTTTGTGGAGCTCGTTGATAGCTGAAAGGACGTCGGCATTCGGCTCGCTTGCAGATGGTGCGTGGATGTAGAAGACGTTGATAGACGTTCCTAGTTTCCTTGCGCTCTCGTGGCCATTCTCGAGGATCAGATTCTTGGTGTTGGTAGGCGGAATTAAACCTCCGGGAGTCTTGGAGTCGATGATGAACTGCTCACCAGCTTTGGCTTCTCCTAGGATCTGCTCACTTGAACCGTACAATTGTGCTGTGTCGATGGTATCGACACCGTGGGCCTTGAGAATATTGAACACCTCATCACACTGCTCAACAGTCTTGAAGGCACCAATGCCAACACTACATTGTGATTGACTTCGAAGATGGTGATGATGATGATGGTAGGAAGTTGTGTTGTTAGTTGAAGAAAGAGCTCACCCGCACCTTTTAACACATCGAGTCTTGGACTGGCGATCTGCTCTGTTCCTGTCGTTTAACTCTTCAGTGGTACTGATCACGACAGAGACGGTGTCAACAATCTCTCCGTCCTATGCACCGTGGACTGTTAACAGCTAGAGAATGTACTTCCATCATTCCTCTGGTTCTCATCACATATACATTGGTAAGCGATTGCTTTCATGGAGCTTACAAACCAGAGTCATTACCCCTCAGAGCGACAGAAGGTCATTGTCCTTATCGAAAGGCAGCAGCATAGTGGTCAGCATGGTGGTCTCGGATGTGCTGGAAGGCCAGCCATCGGGAGCAGATGATGCAATGCTCGGCGAGTTTCCTGCCACCGACCGACGGGCATCTTGAGGACGAAATAGTTGTTGCGAATCTGGCATCGCGAACACCTTTGATGTTTGTTTATTGAAACCAACACAAGCAGGATTTTGTTTTCAGCTCAAGACGAAGTCCTTACAGCCTCCAGGAAGACCCCAACCGTTTACAGCCTCAAAATAGGCAGAGTCAAAGTGGTATTAGCTTTGATGGCGGGGCCAAGAGCCGAACAAAAATAACCACAAAATCCTTCTGCGTGGCGTCCAGAAAACAACATGCGAGAAGCACATGTCAGATGAGAGATCAAACGTAACAGCTTTTGGGTTTCCTATCTGATGAAATGACAGGAAACGACTTTGGTTTTGAAGTCGTAAGCAAAGCATTTGATTGTCACAATCACAAGCAGATTGCGCGATCATCAAGCAGTGCACAGGCACAGTTGGCTCGTGGTGACAGGGATTGACGATGGAGCTGTGTTGTGCACGGTCTAATGTCTTTACACACCCTCTCCTTCTGTCTAGGAGCCCGTGAAAGAAAAACGGGTTTGTAAAGACCAACACCAGCTGAAAAGGGTCAGCTTCAGCAAGGGATTGTGCCTCTGTCGCTCTGTACCACTCGTATCCGCTTGGCAGGTAACTCCTGGCATTCACGACCTTTCCTCATCGGCTCGGCTTACGAGCGCCCATCACGCCTTGCGCAATACAGTGAGATTGAGAGGCGGTCCTTGAATTGGTCTTGGAAGTTGGGCATCGTATCGAGCATTGGGGCACATAACGGCGCAGCAAAATACTATCTCATAATTTCAACCTTGTCCCTTTCCCAGCCGTTTGTCAATTTCCTTCGGCGGCCATAATAATATCGGATTTCCTCGCATCATCTTTGACTCTTGTTTTCCGACCCGACTCTCGTTCTACCCACATTCGCTCAAGTAGCCTGCTGCGGCGGTGAAAGCATCGTCAACGCTCAACTCGCGACACTCGTTGCTCACTTTTCCCTCGAAACACGATGGCGCAGCAACACCTTCTCCCTCCGCCTTCGCCTCTCCCCCAATTCCGCCGCAGACCGACATTTCGCAACACAAAGACTTTCTGGATCCCGCTTGTCACAATCGTCATTTTCCTGTCCATCTTCTTCACGCCTCTGCCCCGCACATACGACGAGCACCGCGATGCCGTCATCCAGACCATCACCGACACGGCCAAGGACATCAAGGACGTTTTGCCTCCGGTGCTCTCGCACGACAACTGGCACCCCACCGATATCGACAATGTAAAGGCCAAGTACGCCTTCGCCACCTTCCTCGCTGGAAACGCCGACCTTGACGAGAACTGGGAGAACGACCACTACTTCGTTGCTACGCGCATCCTCGCATACCAATTGCTGCACGCTCCCGAAACCTCATCTCGCGACAAGTCGATCCCCTTCGTTGTGCTGGTTACTGAAAATGTTTCGGAGGAGAAGAGACAGAGACTGCGCAAAGATGGTGCGATTGTTGTTGTGGCAGACTACATCAAGGCCGACTGGGTCAAGACCGAGACCAGCACGTGGCAGGACGTCATGACAAAGCTGCGCCTGTGGGAATTGACCCAGTTCGAGCGCATCTGCTTCCTCGACGGCGACACTGTCCTGGTCGAGCCTTTGGACGGCATTTTCGCCGATCCTGCTGTTCAGACCCGCGGCACCTTGACCCAGCCCGCCATGATCAAGTCGGATGAGGGACATCTGCCTCTCGAGTACAATTTCGCCGGTGTGCCTGAGATGAAGCGCGACCACGGCTACCCTCCCACCGACCAGCACCACGATTTCCCCAACATCAACTATCTCAACGCTGGTTTCTTCGTTTTCCAGCCCTCGCTTGAGTTGTTTGACTACTACATGTCGCTGTTGAAGCTGAACGGCCGCTTCGACCCTCAGTTCCCTGAACAAAACCTCCTGAACTACGCTCACCGCAAGGATGGTAACATGCCTTGGACCCAGCTCGGCAACGAGTGGAACATTCACTACCCCAAGGTCGATGACCTTCTTGGTGGAGTTAAGAGTCTGCACGAGAAGTGGTGGTCTCCCGAAGTCGAAGACCTCAAGCCTTACATGGAGAGCTGGCGCTGGAGAATGGAAGGTCACTACGAAGCCAGAGACCAGATGTTCACCAAGGAATACCAGAAGCACGGTCTCAAAGAGGAGTCACAATAGTCAGCATGTTGTGGGAAATATTAGATGGGGCGTTACAAGGCTGGTTTTCTGTTTTCTGCACGATATCCTGGTTAGATCACAGTTGGAAAACATAGGCGTCGAGGACTATACTGGGCTCGGAGCCATGGGAGGCAAGGGAGATATACTTCTGCATCATTCAGTCTAATCGACTGTTTCAAGGCTTGCTCAGCAGCCACTTTGACTCATACGAACATAATGCATTTATTCATAATTCATTCTTTTCATTCCATTTTCTTTCTCAGGGGTTGTCGATGTGTTTCTGAGCTCAGATCTTCTCAACAGTCTCATCAACGTGTGGTAGGATCTCGCTCTGATATGCTTCGTCCCATGGTGGAACCGGGATGGCGGTCAATCTTGTCTTCCATGGTCTTCTGCTTCTCTTCGAAACGCTTGCGAGCCGTGAACCGGGCTCTGAGTAACCACAACAATCCTCCCGTGACGGCTAGAAAAGAAAGAAGACCGGCATTCTGGCGACTCGAACGGAAAAAGTTAGTGAATGTGTGTCTTATCAGACGGGCGTTCATTGGCTTACAGTGGTCCATCTGCACCGGGAGGGAAGATTGTGCTTGGTCCAGCCATTTGAATTGTGCTTGATGTGGTTGAATAATGTAGCGATGCGATGTGTTGACTTCAGGCTATGCGGGTCTTGAAGACGTTAGGATGTTCAATGTTGGGCATTACAAATCCCTCGAGGTCAATATCGCCAGAAACGAGACAAAGGCAGCTTTGCTCACACCTTCCGTTGAAGCTCGAAATGTACTTCCACCTTGATAACATGGCGAGAACGATGGATTGGGTTGTATCTTCCTCCTTTCCTCTATTTGATCCCTCTCCCGCTACAAATGATATCCATCCAATGCACCATTTTTTATATCCACGATATTTCCTGAATAGAATAGTGCATAATGCCTGTTCGACCTAGAATCATGTTTCGACTACCTGACGATGCAGTCAGGGTTACGATTAGCGGAAGGAAGATCTCGTCGCTGATACCTCATTTGATCGTCATCACGAGCATTCCCTCCCAACTAACAGAACCCCTCCCTGGGCCAAAAAGCGGAGTCCCGAGAACCTGAGCTGTGAAACTACGTGTTCGTTCGGAGAGAGTAACAAAGAGGAGTCGGAGTTGTCTGACATTCGGTGGAAAGTCGAGCCGAGCGGACCCAAACCCACGACGTCCATCACCTTGGTCAGCTTGCAGACCTCCAGCTGCAAGACAAAGTCACTCTGTATCGCTCGCAGATGCAGATCAATACGGGGGAGGCCAGAAATAGTAGACGCAAGATAGTGATGCTTTCTGCCCCTCACGAGGTATGCTGTCAGTGCCGTCTGCCTCCAGCTAACAAACGCAGTCATCGGCGCCTTCTACAATTCAGCCTGTTTGGCATGATGATTCTTTGCTTCGCTGCCTATATCTCTTGGCCGGTTACACAAATGAGAAGATTTTTCATTCGTACAACTACAGGCAGTCCTAAGAAAGCAATGACCAAGCATGCCCGAGCTTAGACAACCCGATGGATCCTGGACGTCGCATCACACAACCCTGGACGGTGGTCTACGCTGCGGACAATTTGTGACCACTCCGACCCCCGCACCAGGTTGCGCATCGTGTGCTTGGCCAAAAGCTTGGAGACGAGCGACAGAACCCAAGATTGCGTTATCCTGTTTCTCTAGCCTTCTGCTTAACCCTCCCGTCGACACCTCGACCCGTAAAATGCACCCTATCTCGCAATTCCCCACCAATGTCCGAAAAGAACAAACACTATTCCCTCTATACTTGTCGCCAATCGTTTCTCGCCTTGTTATAAGCACCACTGCTCACATGCCCAACTCGCATGCAGATCATTGCAAGAAATGTTCATTCTGTCGTGGAACTCCCCAAAACCTTTTCCCAATGCTCTGCAAGCAGGGATTACGTGACGATGTATCTGGTACATACACACTGTTTATCAGGCACTTAGCTTCCTCTCAGGTCTCTCGCGATAATATGCTGCAGCTATTGCTCGGCCAATTGCAAGGGTGGTAGCTGTGCGGATCGCCAGCGAATGTTGAATGTGCACGGCTGGCGATGGCGTAGGCAAGAGGCATGTTCTGCGAGTCTTCATAAGTAGTCTCGTGCTGCACTTCGTTCAGGCTTGATTTCTCTCTTTCAGAAGATTCGAAGATGATTGCTCTAACTAGTTCTCTCATAATCCTGGGACTAGGCTTCACAGTCCTGTTCTGGGTGATACAGGTGTGTACGCAGCCAGATGCTCGCTACATATTCACCTCTACTAACACACCTCACCACTAGACCATATACATATCGCTCACCTCACCACTCAAAGATATACCAGGTCCCTGGATCAGTAGATACACCAACCTACAACTGAAGTTTGCCGTCACTGGAGGACGCCGCATCTTCTACATCGACAATCTGCACAAGAAATACGGCCCAATTGTTCGTATCTCACCCACGGAAGTTGCTGTATCCGACCCTGCTGCATTCAAACAAATCCATGCTGTCTCATCCAAGTTCAGCAAGGACATCTGGTATGAGAAGCTGACCAATTTCCCGCGGCTAAGCGTCTTTACCATGCGCAATCCTCGCGAACATGGTCAGCGCAGAAAGCTTTTCGCTCGTGGTTTCAGCAAGTCTTACCTCAGAGAGCATTGGGAGCCTACCGTTCGTCGAAAGACCCTGCTCGCCGTTGAGAAGATCAAAGTTGATGCACAAACCGGCGTTGCTGATCTTCTCAAGTGGTGGACGTTCATGGCTACCGATATCGTCGGTGTCCTCGGCTTTGGTCAGTCCTTTGGAATGCTAGAGCTTGGAAAGGTAAGCAGAAGTCACCCTTAGAATCATCTAGTAGGCTGACCATGATGTCCAGAAAACCGAGTACATCCGGGTCCTCGAGGCAGCTCTCATAGGTAATGGCATCGGCGCCGAGATGCCATGGCTTCGCGCTATTGGAAGTCGCATACCCTTCAAACCGTTGAAAGAAGCCTTCAACTCGAGCGCTTACATCCTCGGTTATGGCACTATCGCTGTCGAGAATGCTCGCAAGGGCGGTCAAGACTCCAACCTCATGGCTACAATCATGGCCGAGGCCGAGAAGGGCGAAACACACGTTGACGACATGGACGTCCGTACCGAGTCGACCAGTCTTATTTTCGCTGGCTCGGGCACGACTGCCAACACCATGACCTTCCTCTCATGGGCTGTCGTTTCTCGACCTCAGCTGCGCGCAGCGTTGGAAGAGGAGGTTGCCAAGCTGCATGATAACTTCACCGATGCCGACCTCGAACAGTTGCCCCTGCTGAACGCAGTTATACATGAGACCCTACGTTTGTATTGCGCTGTACCTGGCAGTCTTCCTCGTGTCGTCCCTGAGAGTGGTGCTACACTCAATGGATACTTCGTCCCTCAAGGAACAACAGTCAGCACACAAGCATACACCATGCATAGAGATGAAAACCTCTGGCCGAATGCGCTCGTGTAAGTGTGAACCCCTCTCCTTTCCGGCAAACCTCCCTAACATGATCAGATATGACCCCTCGCGCTGGCTCGACGGCAAAGAACAAAGCGCAGCAGCCAAAAGCACTTTCTGTGCCTTTGGTGCTGGCGCCTATAGCTGTCTCGGCATCAATCTCGCTTGGATGGAATTGAGATATGCCACCGCCTTCCTCTTCCGTGAATGCAGAGGTATGCGTATCGCTCCTAATATGTCTGCAGATTGCATGGATCTGGAAAACTACTTTGTCATTGTTCCCAAGGGACACAAGTGTGAGGTTACGCTTCAATAATTGAGCTCGATGACTTACTCGATGACTTACTCGACGGCTTTTTGATTTCTGGTTTTTGTTTTTCACATTCTGTCAGATTTTGTTTCATCTCTACATAATACACGACGATGGCTCTCCGTTGTCTGTTCTCTTCTATGAATACCTATTTCTCTATATTGTCATTGTCATGGTTTGGATCATGCTTTAGGGGTTTGTCCCAATAATTGAGCTTTCTGACCATAAAGCTCGACGACTTGCTTGACGACATCTCGATTCGTGGAGTTTTTTTTCTAATTTTTTCCACGTGCAGTCAGATTTCGTTCCATTCCTACACAATATACAATGATAACTCTCCTTTTCGAGAAATCTCTGCTGTTTGTTCTCTTCTATGAATACCCGTCTATATCGTCATTGTCGTGGTTTCCGTCATTGTTCAGGGATTTATCCACAGAAATCTCATCAAGACCGAGCTCTCCAGCCTGGTGAGGCGCCTTACAAACAGCCCGTCAAAAGGCATAATGTTTTTCGGTTTCAACGTGGTTGTCCAAAGAGATCAAGGAAAAGTGTCGCTCTCAATGGACAGATACCTGATCATCGGAAAGCATCCTGTATCTTGACAGCCAGGTCGTAAACCTTACAGGAGAGGGGGAGTGTGGTGCCAGGTCAATCTTTCTGATTCTGCACTTGCTCTGTACGAATTCCCTGCATTTGCTGCAAATACATCACCTTGCACGAGCACTAGTACTCGTAGAAACTTTCTTCGACACCTACACAATGCTGGTATGTTGCAATGACAGACGATTAACGCAAGTTGAGGGAAGACGAGATCCAGCGTGGAAGGTAAAACTCAAAGAGGCGCTCAAAGCAGTCGCGGACATTGAAGAAGCAAGCCTCTCTTGTATGTGGAATCATCCAATCTTTGTGACTGACATTGGATTAGAGGAAACGCAAACACATGTGAGCGTGCGAGGAGAGGTCTGGCAAACTCGGGCCAGATGTACAATGGCCAGTAAGGAGGATCAAAAACTTGATAAAAAAAGCTATGGAAAATCTGCAAAACCACCTCAGAGAAGCTGTGTACGATAACGGTCTTAGAGAGGACAGTCTGAAAAGCATCAATGATAAAAATCTGCGCGAGGTTAGTGTGAAAAAGAATCGATGCAAGCCTTGGGGAGGCAGCAAGAAAAGAATCGATGAGCCTTGGGGAGGCAGCAAGAAAAGAATCGATGGGCCTTGGGGAGGCAGCAAGAAAAGAATCGATGGGCCTTGGGGAGGCAGCAAGAAAAAATCAAGTGGCAGATGACCTTCGGAATGTCACAGTGCCAAAGAAGCGACGGAGAACCTGCGAGAATGACCTCTACTCGTCGTCCTCGCCCTCGTCCTTATACTCCTTCTCGCTCTCACTCTCGCTCCCACCCTGACAACCATCCTCACCAACAACTTCAACAGCAACAGCATCGGCTCTCTTTGTCTTCTTCGAACACTCGGGGCTCTCTGCCTCCATCTTCACCGGATATCACCATCCCGAGGCTTGTTATCTCTTGTCCTTTTCCTTCTTCGAAACCTTGGCCTTCTTCGACTTCTCGGTCTCCTCGACCTCATCGTTCAAGGCATCTGATGCATTTCTCTTCTTCGATTCCCTCTTCGCCGGCAAGGATGGCAAGCTTGGTGATTTGACTGACGACGTGGGGAGAATCGACGCAAGAGACTTTGTCGTCGGTAGAGATTTGGATGATGCGGGCTCTTCATCCGACGAGAAAACCTCGACGATTCTTTCATCCCCGTTCTTGAAGAGAGGTGATGGTGGCTGGAAAGACTCGTCCTCGTTGAGTATGTTCTCCAGGACTTGGTAGACTGCAGCAACGACGGTTGCCTTCTTCTTCTTCTCCTTCTCCGCCTTCTTGGTCGCCTTAGCCTCCTTCTTGGCCGCCTTGGTCGCCTTTCTTTTCTCCTCCTCCTCGGCTGCCTCTGCTGCCTTCTTTTCCTTCTCGGCCGCCTTTGCCTTTCTCTTCTCCTGCTTTCTGGCTGCCTTCTCGGGGTTGGTGAGAGGAGTGGCGCCAAATCCTGTCGACAAAGGTCCAGTTCCTTGCCCAGGGTGGGCATCGTCGTCGTCGTCGTCGCCGTCAGAGAAGCCCTTGAACTCCTCCTCGTCATTGGTCTCTGCTTTGGTGTCTTCGCCGAACATGGCAAGTACATCATCATACTCGAACTCGTATCTGGCGGGGAGTGGGCCGTTGACATCGTCCTGAGCAGGAGGGGTCTTGACGCCTCCGCCAGACAACTTACTCTTCTCAGCAGCCTCAGCAACCTTTCTCTTCTCCACATCTCTCTGCTGCGTGCGGCGCGTCTTTTCCTGCTCCTTGGAAAGCCCACGGCCCTTGGCGAATGGGAAGTCGAGGACTGGCTCGGCCGTGTTCTCACCATGCTTTGCTATGTGAGCCCTTTGTTGCTCCAGAGTGATGGGAGTCTTGGCTGCGGCGCGCAAATGTCCGAGCAGAGGGCCTCTCATCCTGGACAGCTTGTTGTCAGAAGACCCGGTATCTATGGCCTTGAGCCACTTGCTGATGGTGACCAGGCCAATTTCCTCAATCGGAGGGAAGTTTCTCTGATTGATTAGATATTCCACGATCCGCTCGTGCTTCTTGTTCTCGATTGCCTCTGTGATCTTGTAGTGAGTAGACATCTCGAGAACATTTAAATACCTGATTTTATAAGGCGCGTTTAAAAAAAGTGTGGTTGTGTTGTGAATAGAGAAGAAGAGGCGTTGTTGTTGTGTCAAATTCGACGCTCAGTGAACCCAAGCTTGGCTTCTCGCGTTCACTTTGCGCAAAATGATTTACATGTCAAGAGTGCTAGGGAGATATTAATTATCAAGTATATTGGTTGAAACAAAGGAAATGTATACGGAAATTACATATTAGATAATGCCAATACGCAACAAGCAAATTAAGACTATAAAACATGCTACGCGAAGATATATTTCTCTCAGTGGAGACCCTTCTCAGGAATGGTGGCTCATGTCGATTCTGAGTTATCGAAGAGGTCGTGAGGAGTTTAAGTTGAGCTGGCGGTAGGCGAAGCGCTTGCCGACGACTGTGTTGCTGAACTACTAGTCGCGGACGGACTGGCTGAGGGTATAGCGGATTCAGAGCTTGAAGGTGTAGCGCTCTGCGTCGATGAGGATTGAGTCTGCGAAGTGCTAGTTGAGAATGAGCTGGCTGACGGAGTAGGAGTAGCCGATTCAGAGCTTGAAGGAGTTGCGCTTTGGGAAGTTGAAGATTGAGTCTGCGAAGCGCTGGTTTGGGATTGGCTAGTCGATGAAGATTGAGTCGAACGAGCAGCGATTGATTCAGAACTTGAGGATGTAGCGCTCTGAGTTGACGAAGACTGAGATTGTGAAGCGCTGCCTGAGGATGTAGCGGATTCAGAGCTCGAAGGAACTGCGCTTTGAGTCGACGAGGACTGAGTTTGCGAAGCGCTAGCTGATGACGAACTGACTGATGAAGCCTGAGTTGACGATGCTCCACTACTTGAAGGAGTGGCGCTTTGTGTCGACGAAGACTGAGCCGAAGATGCATCACTGCTTGAAGGTGCGGTGCTCGTGACTGAAGATGATTGAGTCGAAGATACTTCAGTGCTCGACTGCGTCGACGAGGATTGGGTGCTTGAAACCGAGCTACTCTGGCTTGCGGAAGACTGGGATGGCGAGACACTAGCTGTAGACGATGCGCTTTGGGTGAATGATGATTGAGTTGCGGAAGGAGCAACGCTCTGAGCTGATGAAGACCCGGATACTGATGCGCTGCTCGAAGACAAGGTGGAGCTAGCTGTAGGAGTTGTTGGCCCAGACGAAGATTGGGTTGCAGAAGAGCTGGTGGCGCTCTCACTTGGAGATAATCCTGTCGAGGAGGCTCCGGTGCTCGAAGGTGTAGAAACAGCAGGCTGAGTTGACGAAACGACGCTTTGAATAGACATCGACTGAGCGTCTGATGAGCTTGATACTCCAGTGCTGGAAGGAGTGCTGCTTCCCATCGAAGATGACTGAGTTGATGATACTTCAGCGCTGGCAGAAGTCGCGCTCTGGACCGACGAAGACTCTGTTGGTGAAACGCTTGTTGATGAGGAGCCATTGCTTGAAGGAGTGGCACTTGAAGATGTCTCAATGCTTGAGGTAGGTACGCTTGAAGACGCTCCAGTGCTTGAAGAAGCGGCGGCGGCGGAAGACACTTCACTGCTTGAAGCAGATGCTGTCTGCGAGATCTCGGTGCTGGTGGCTGAGACGATTGAGGCTGATCCACTGCTGGCTGATGAAGTCTCAACTGCTGTAGGAGAAGCAGAAGAGCTGGAACTAGACTCAGAAGAAGACGAAGCCGGTAGGGTAGTCTCTGACGACAAAGTGGAGGTTTCGCTGCTTGAGAACACGAAGGAAGAGGCCTGGGAAGTCGGTGCAGACGAAATGTCACTAGCAGACGAAGAGACATCGTTGCTCGAGACAGCTGACGACGTAACCTCAGGGGCCGATGTAGACGAAACCTCGCTGCTCGAGGACGCTGACAAAGTAATCTCGGGAGTTGCTGCGGGGGATGAGACATCGCTGCTTGATATACTTGGTGATGTAGACTCAGAAGTAGGATCAGAAGACACTGCGCTAGAGGTAGAGACCACTCCGATCACCGGAGAAGGTGCAACGAAGCTGGAAGCAGATTCCGAG
Organism: Aureobasidium lini; assembly: GCA_022813425.1. Lineage (NCBI taxonomy): Eukaryota > Fungi > Ascomycota > Dothideomycetes > Dothideales > Saccotheciaceae > Aureobasidium > Aureobasidium lini. The sequence continues at coordinate 126,948 of JAKLML010000031.1, forward strand.
GGAGATGCAGATGAGGTGGCCTCAGGAGACACAGAGAACGAGACATCACTGCTTGACGCAGACGATGAAGTGGCTTCAGGAACAGTTGTAGAAGGAAGCTCGTCGGATGAAACAGAGGATGACACCTCAGAGGCAGCCGACGAAGATGTTGTCGGGATAACAGCGTCAGAGGAAACTTCTGAAGTAGCGGTAGAAGTGACTGATGCGAAGTCGGAAGACTCGATCGAGCTAGTCATATCAGGAGAAGCCGAAGACGAGGAGGCTGAGTCTGTAGTACTGGCTATTTCAGAAACGACAGACGATGCATCAGAACTGGCTGTCACGGGTGTGGCCGATGAGGTGGTTTCGGGAGCAACGATATCGGTGGAGCTGGTCATTTCGGCAGCGACAGCAGACGATTCGGTAGAACTAGCCTGGCTGGTCATTGCTGGGCTTGCAGACGACTCTATGGAGCTGGTTGTTTCAGGCGCAACAGCGCTCTGCTCAGACGAACTTGTAACCTCAGTCTGAGCAGTGGAGGTAGTGCTGCTGACCCCACTATCAACAGCAGAGCTGCTGGTAGCCTCAGCTTGTGCAGACGAGCCGGTGCTGGTAGCCTCGTTCTCGACAACAGAATTGGTACTGATCGAGGCATCGGTCGATGTGGCTTCGGGGGCAACCAGAGTCTGTTCAGCGGAGCTGCTGACGAGAGCATCAGTTTCGAGGGCAGAGCTGGTGGCTGTTGGGATTAGAGACTCGGCGGTCGTGACCTCAGGCATAACAGATGAGCTTGTGGTTGGGACTCCGGCATCGACAGCAGTGCTTGTGGTCTCGGCCTGAACGGAAGTGCTCGTGGCTTCTGGCTCTACGGACGAACTTGTAGCAGCATCGTCAACAGTGCTCGTGGCCTCTGCTCCGCTTTTTATGCTAGTGGTAGGAGCATCCGTCTCAATAGCAGAGGTATTGGTAGCGGCATCTGTCTCTTGGGCGGTGGAGCTCGATTTTGATTGGTCATCCAAGCTAGCAGACGACGAAGATGAAGAAGAAGCGACCGGGACAATGACAGAAGTTTCGACAACGGTGGTGGTACCGAAGCTGCTGCTACTTCTGCTGGTGCCGACGGGATCAACAACGACCGAGGAGCTGGGTACTGCAGCTTTTGACGTGCTAGAATCGATGATCTTAAAGGAGCTGGAGGTAATCGCCACGGATGAACTACTGCTGACAACAGCCTTCGATGAGGCGCTGCTGATGACGGCCTTGGAAGAACTGCTGCTCACGATAGCCTTGGGGGAACTGCTACTGATGGTTGACTTTGCAGAACTACTGCTGACCTTGCCGGATGAACCGAATGAGCTGCTCACCTTGTTGGATGAAGTAGCGGCTATGGCCTTGGAAGAACTGGTGATGACCTTGTTCGACGAGGTCACGATAGGCTTGACAGAACTGCTGCTAATCTTGCGAGAAGATGTGACGGGCTTGGCAGAGCTAGTGAGAACCTTGCTCGAGGAAGAGCTCTTTGAAACAGACTTGACAGAACTGGTAACCGCGTGGCTCGACGACGAAGACGTCTTAGAGATGGGCTTGACCGAGCTGCTGGAAATCTTCGACGATGATGAACTTTTCGAGACAGGTTTGACCGAGCTGCTGCTGATCTTGTTGGACGACGAAGTCTTGGAGACAGGTTTGACTGAGCTGCTCACGACCTTGCTTGATGAAGAAGATTTTGATGATGACTTTGAGACAGGCTTGACCGTACTGCTGGTAATTTTTGATGATGACGAAGTTTTGGCAGAACTGCTGGACTTTGATGAACTCTTGGACGAAGACTTTGATGAAGTGACGGGCTTGACTGTCGACGAGGTGGCCTTCTTGGTGCTTGATGCCGACGTCGCTTTGTTGCTGCTGGTTGTAGCCTTGTCTACAATCGCCTTGCCCAGGACACACTGACAGGCATCAAAGAGTTCTTGAGGAGTAAGACCAGAGACGGCAGAGAGGTTCTTAGACGTTGTGCCATAGTAGGTACAGAATGCCTTGGGGTTGGAGAATTGAGCGTTAACAGCCTTGAGGTCGGCAGCATCACAAGTCTTCAAACTTGCATTGGCCGCAACATCCCGCTTGGGTGCTGATTTATCACTGGAGGCGGTGATAATACACTTGCAGGCCTGGGAGACAGCACTAGCACTGAGGGTGGTGATTGGAGAAGACGAACCCACGCCGACGACATTGTAGAATTCGCAGAAGTAGGCAGTGTTGGTTTTGATGGCAGATTTGACAGCTGCGATGTCGCTGGCCTTGCAAGCTAGTTTACCGTTAGCAGTCGTGCATTTATTCTTCTCCGAGAGTCTTACTGGCGCGAGCATTGAGCTCAAAATCGATTGGAGAGGCAAAGGCTACCGGAAGGGCGGCGAACGCCGAAACGAGAGTGACGGCACGCATCTTGTATAGATGGGCCTGAGTTGGTGTTAGACCTGTAGGGGGATGAACGAAACGAGTGAGTTGGCTTTGAGGGCTGGAGATGACATGCTGATTGTACTTATATCACACTTGAGTCAGCGAGAGAAGTCATAATAGCATCGACATATCCATCGATGGACTAACCTGGCCAACAACAAACTGTCATGAAGCCACTCATCTGCCTGGTCTTGACCACCAGCGTGCAATAGTCCAAGCCGTGTGTACAGTTGTGTATGGGTGCCATGAATCGTCGTCGAATGTCACAACGGTTGTGAGATGATTTTCTGCCTCTGGAAGCATGACTTTGGTCGCCGCTGAGTCCGTGTCATCGTGCCGTTGTGTTGAAGCGTAGGTAGGCTGAAGAAATTTACAACGGTTGGACGTTGCAGTACAGAAAGTCGATTGACGGTTGGAACAAGGATGAGGAATCATGAAGAGCTGGCCAGCCATTGAAAACAAACGAGGACTCGGGAAGCTGTAGTCAGGAGCTCTTTCCGTCTCTACAGGTACAATACCGAAAGCGTCTGGAGCCGATCCACTCCCACGGTGTCGCGATCTCGGATGCATTGCAATGCTCAGAACATCAGTATCCATGGCAAGTAGGAAGTCGCGACAGGCTTCGAGAAGAAAAATCGAACCATCTATATTGAAGTCAAATCTTGATCTAACAATCGCTTCCGACCCAAGTTAAAGTTGAGCTGTTGAATGGTGCAAGATGTGAGACTCGATTTTCCCCAAGTCGAGCTTGGAGATTCGGCAAGAAACCATGTGGGTGTTAGTAGCATTCGCGTCTGTCAGTTTCAAACGATTCCGATTGGCTGGTCCCTGCAACGGTTGACAACATGGAAGCGGACCTCAACTTCTTTTCTGCATCAACATCTGGCTCGAAGCGCCGTTGTAACGACCACCTCGTGGGTAAGTAGTCGCAACGATATGTTGTTACTACTGCCCCTGTTTGCCGACACAGGTGTGGTATTCGTCATCGCCCACGGCTGGCCTCGTCAGTTCAGCTAACTCAACGTGGCAGTGGCAATCCGCATCCTCTGCAAGTCACCATCCGGTGGAGATTGTCCAAGGGATTTGCGACAGTTGACCTGTACATGTACCCCGGAGTTCCGACTTGCATGCGACTTGCTCGTGCTTTGGTTCGTAACTCCTCTTGTATTAATACTGACCAGAACACATTAGCCGGCAGTCGCGATTGAGGCCTGGCTTCTAGTGTTGAAACATGATGGAACGAAGCACATGCCATCGACGCTTGGCTCACACTCTCCTTGTTCCAAATTGCTCTGCTCAAACCTGATCTCTGCACTCGACTGAAGGTGCATTCAGTAGCTTGGAAAAGTAGTTTCGCGATAAAGTATACTGCCAGGTCTACCCTTGGAAGCCGCTGCGACAAAAACGACCACAAGTGAACATGGGGCATCGACATGTTCAGCCCTCAGCTGAGAACACACAAGCCTCCACCGGTAGTGGCCATAAACTCTGTTCCTCTTTCCATGCCATGATTGCCCCTCCACAACGACATCTACCTAGGTACAATGCTGATCTGCAAGAGTAGAAGTCTTCAAATGTTGTCCGAATAAGCCGAGGAATCACTTCCATTCAACTGTAATGCATCATGCAGGCGGTATCAAATCCAGCCCCGACATTCGATGCTGACATACGGCTGTTCCTACCGACGGTGAACGTCTACCTACATCGGACGAACGACATCTCGGAACGGATGTGTGCATCGGACCCTTCACCTGAACATAGTCTCCTACCCCGATCCTCCTCACAAGAGAGGCGTATCGTTGTACAGGTGCGCCATACCGGCCTGGGGACCCGGAGCTGCCGATGTCCTTCGAAGCATACCCTTATGCTGCTACAAACTCTTTAACGGTAAGACTGAACTTACACATAGCACCGAATAGTACTGCGGACCAAGGTCCTCCGAGAACAAGAGCGTCAATCTTCCCTTTGACTCACAGCTGAAGACATCGTCTTATTTCAACGGTACCAAACTTTGCAATGTTGAGCTTACAAACTACACATATCGCTTATAACTTGATACTCGGCCTCGAGCACATAAGTTGTCGCCAAGGATCTTTATTGACCAAGGCTGAGCTGAGGTTCACACCGGTCTGTCGGATGTCAACTTTTCACCAAACAATGAGAGGCATCAGATTGTGCTAACGGTAGTATTGCATGCACCATCGTCTCTACCTAAGCAGACAACACATCCCTAGCCTGCCAGCGCGACTTGTAGATCCTCGATGCTGACAAGTTTCTCGCGAAACACAGCTGAGAACGTAAGACCGCGTACAACGCAGCCATTCCATATGAGATGCTTAACGTTGTTGACATACTCAAACTCCTGGCTCTGCACAGCTTGAGGGGCGAAGCCGTCACGTTTCGGTTGTGCTATCGATGAGTCGAGTGTGGCTGATGAAAATCTTTGAAGTGTTACCTGCTCGAAAGAATGCCTTTAATTGACGCAGTATCTAGAACTTGGTCCTCATTAAAGTGATTGTCATGTATATGAGACTTATTGTGTATACAACATACTGCTCAGAAGCAAGAACTGGTCAAAGAAAATTGCAGATTATCCAAATCTTATCTGCACTCTCGCTCTTTTTCCCTTGCCAGCTCCTGTGCTAGGACACTTCTTTCCAGCAGCTTTTCACCATACATCCAGAAAAGAAATGGTATAATACTCATTATTGCAGCCACGAAACCCAATAGACCTGGGAATAAGAATTAGCATAGAACGGTGCCGAATACGAGAAATCGGCGATCAGAAGCCGAGTACTTTATTTCTACTTACTGCTCGCCCAACCGACCCCTAGAGTATCATACATGGGCACTGCGGCAAAAGGCAATGCCGCACCCATGATCTGTCTCGTTAAGCTTGACGCTGCATTCGCCGAGGATGCATAACTCGCATACCCATCGACCAAATAGTTCAACAATGCATTGAAGTTCAACGTATATCCCAACCCATAGAGAACTCCTGATAGTACAGAGCTAGACCAGTGGATCGAAGGCCGTGACGTCCATGCGCTCCAGAAGAGGGATGTCACGATTAATGGGCCAGAGATACAAGCAGCCGGGAGTCTTCTGGCACCGTGACTCTAATTTGCGGATCTTCTTGGCTTGCTTGTCTAGTATGGTTCTTGAATTGGTCTCTGGGATCAAGAAGAGAACTCCCAAGAAACACACGCCACCGTAGCCGAGTCCTATCCAGTAAGACAGCCGCCAGGTGTCGAAAACAGCAAAGCCAGAGATCAAGGGACCGAGGGTGGATCCTAGAGTGGTAGCCATGTTGTACCAAAGGAGTGCGCGGCCACGGCGCATGTCATCAGAGTAGAGATCGGCGCAAATCCTAGAATTCGGCAAAGTCTTAGAGATTGTTTGCATCACAGCAAGTTCGCGCAAGCTGCCAAAGTTGTTCTTTATCTCACCCACTGACTGTGGCCGGCGCGCCAGCAGAGAAGAAGCCATTCAACAGCCTGAAGATATTGAAGGCTGCCCAATTTGGCGCAAGGGCACAAGCCATCATCCAGATCATATAAAAGACTATCGTCGAGAGATTGACCGGTCTCCTGCCATAGTTCTCGCTTAATGGTGCCAGTGCGGTATTACCGATAAAATAGCCCACCAGATAGATTGAAACTGGAAGAACCTCCCAACCGTATGCTTCCGGTAGGCCAAAATCCCGGAGAGTTGCCTGGGCGCCTCCAGATGCTAATGATGTGCCGCATGTGCTACTCGTCGTGAGCAGTACTGCTATGCTGAGGATGAGGATCTTGCGTGCTTGTGGGAAGTTTTGTGGATTGAGTGATGGGTCATCGTCGAAAGTGAGCGTCTTCTCCAAACCTGTGGACTCGACGCTTTTTTCAACATCGATTTGTCCCGCCATTTTCCCCTCCTGTCCCACCGAAGAGATTGATGAAATGCCTACACATATTAAGGAGTACCTGCAGTTGTTATACACAATATTGGTTTAGACTTTCGCTCATGACGCGGATGTGAAGTCGGCCGTTAGAACTTAGCCTCCAGTCCATTTGCTGTATGCGGAAGTGCCAAAGGCCATCAAGTCCAAGCTCGCAAAGGCGCGTGCTGCTACAGCCAAACTGAGGTTGATCAACAAGGGTGATGAGCGAGGATTGTGGGCCACAGATAGGTGGACAACATTCACCGCGTACGAGTCAGGTCTCCTGTGACGCGATTTACTTGTTTCTTGTCGGGTCAGTGGATTATGAGAGGACGTGCGGACATCAGACTGTCGACGTTCGGAAGGCGCGTTGATATCTCAACTTAAGGCACGGCTTCAACCTGAATGTCGAGATGCCTGAATTCCAGAGGGGAAGGAGCAAATTAGTGATGGAGGACCAAAAAAGTACTGGTGTGCACCGGAGCAAAACGTCAGTAGCAGGGATTCCCACGTGGTCACCCACCGTAGTACTAATCTGCCGTTCAACTGCTTATGTATGGCAGAGCGGACGGGATGCCCAGTTTTCAGCTGACTATGGCCGTACGTGAAAAATCGGGATAACTTATGGGCTATTATTTCTCACGTTACAGGCCGCATGCCTGTAAGATCATGTAGAGAGATTTGAAAAGAGACGCGTGCCAGTGTTCTCCCCTACGAGGAATACGATTGACCCATCAGTATAAGGTTGGTTCCACTGTAACCTGATCTTACGGTCCGCCCACCATAATCCGGACTTCTAACAGAGTAGGTGTCTGCACACTTACTGATCAATCGCAAGTTGTGACCTCCAGGATGTGTTTCGGCTTCCCTTCGTTAACTGTCGGACCTTGTTCTTCTTCTTTCCCGCGCCATCGCCACTTTAACTCTTTTCCTTGCGATAATGCTGAATCGAATGAGTCAAATACTGTATGAATGTTTGATGAGCTTCACAGATTGGGAGTAATAGACAAATCGACAAGTTGTAGCTCGACACGTGAAAGGCTTGGAAATATATACATTTGTTGTTCTAAGATCTCAGAAAACCGTCTGTCTAATCGTTGTCCTTGACATCGATGATGGTCTTCTTGAATTGTCTGGCAGGAGTCTTGCGGTTGAACAAGATATCAAGCTCACGGTACGAGCGACCCTTGAGCTCGGGAAGGAAGAAGTAGGCCGACAGCCAGCAAATGACGGCAGTGGAACCCCAAACGTAGCCACACTTGCCAGCAAGGTTCCACCCGGTAGGGTTGAGGAGCTTTGAGGCCAGGTAGATCATAGGAATCTCAGCAACATAGTACGCGGCACGACCGACACCCGTGGACAGGGCACGAAGACGAACGGACGAAGTCTCGGCGATGATAGAGTACGAGATGGGTCCGAGAGTACCAGCGTAAACGAAGGAGATGATAATACCGAGACAGGCCTGAGCATAGTTGGTACCGTTGGTTTGCTTAACAGTAGCGCAGACACCGAGGATGAATAGCATGGTAGCGTTGAATGCAGTGCCGTAGAGGTAAATTGTACGGCGACCAAACCAGCCAGTCAAGGGCAAGGAAATGATGTTGGCGACAAATTGCAAGCAAGAGTTGATGAGGTTGAGCTTGAAAGCAAAGTCGGGAGAAATTCCAGCTTGCTCGAAGAAGAAGGTTGCCTGATTGGCGATCAGGTTACCAGCAAAGTTCTGAGACATGTAGACGAAACAGGTGATGAGAGTACGTCTGAGATCGTTGCCCTTGAATAAGTCAGTGAGCTTGGGGGCGCCTCCAGCTTGAGCCTCGATCTCAACAGTTCGCTCCATCATGGCAAGAGTCTCCTCATTGTTGCCCTCGCGTTTGCTTCCGAGGCGCTTGATTGAGCGAAGAGCTTCCTCCTTGCGTCCACGTCTGATAAGCCACCATGGAGATTCAGGTGAAAGCCAAACGAGAACCAAAAGAGGGACAGGGAAGATCCATTGAAGGGCAATGGGAACTCTCCAAGCCCACTCGTCGTTACGTTTGTTGTAAGAGTATGTTGCAGCAGCGACGATGATGGAACCAATTGACCATGACATCTGCAGAGTGGCTGTGCAGGCACCACGGAGCGCTAGGGGCACAATTTCGGACGCATATGCAGGAGAATTGGCGATGAAGAAGCCCCATGGAATACCTTCAAGTGCTTGGCCGACTACGAGTAGTGCGAGAGAGTTGGCCTGAGATACAATTAGGTACAGGTTGTGATGCAGTATTTACTCCACTCACGAAGAACGAGACAAGGATGGTGAGAATCATCAGAATCAGACCCAGCATAGTAGTCCATCGGTAACCGATACGGTTGGTAATAGGGCCAGCAAGGAAGACACCAACAAAGGCACCACATTGACCGGCTTGGAAAAGGGCGCTTTGCCACTTGGTAGGGATTGAGAACTCTCCAGCCGCAACCATAACACCGTACTTTTGCTGGAAAGCACCGAGGGCAACGAAGTTACCGTTCAGGAACATGTCAAATGACTCCATGACCTTCAGAGAGTCAGTGACCATTTTCGACAATCGTCGATATCCACAACTTACAATAGTAAAGCACATGATGAATGCCCAGAGACAGGCCCAAGGATAGCTTTTGACAGCCTCCCACATGCCCATCTCATGCTCGCGAGTTTCGGCTTCGTATGCATTGCCCAAGACTTCCTTGTCGCCCAAAACTTCGGCGTGGAAAGCGGAGGAGTCCTTGAGGTCGTTGACCTTCTCATCGTGTAACGACGACATGTTGCTCTGGTTGATATTCGTCCGTGTCGATGTGGAGAGATGAGAATAGAACAAATTCTGGATGGGCAGAGAGGTCTTATAGAGATGCGGACGTCCCCACAAGGCCCATGGGGAAGCTCTCCATGATCCAGATTGCAATCAACCGTATCAACAAACCCTAGCTACCAGGAAGTGGTCAATGTTGCTCATGTGGATACCATGGTGAAAGTTGGGGTTGTTGGTTAGCGACGGCGATGATACGGCATGACACGCGGGAACGTATTTTCCCGGAAGTGGATCTATGGGCACGGATGGGCTCACTATCAGTGAATAATCATGAGCCATCATAACATGATGTGTTCTTCATGAAGTATGTAGAGAGTACTCATGGCTCTTATACCGACTCTTAATAGACGCCTGCAATATTCAAGCCATGTCTGCGCCTTCAGACAGCCTACAAGCGCGGAAGTTGGATGTAGAAAAGGAAGGAAAGACTCACCGAAACTCTGTTTCCCCGTTGGCCCCCAGCCCGCTAAGCTCCCCAAGCAAGACAAAGCAACCGAGTCAAGTCATTTCGATGCTTGTCGAAACCCGCTAAGGCCTCACTAATGCTTGTGGTGGAGCCAAGCCCGCCGGAGCATCAAGGTCTTGACCACGCCCTAGGTATGCAAGATCTAGGAGTTGTACGAGCAGGATGAATGCCACCAATCAGATCGACAAAACATTGGGGAACTCCAACGCGGAGCCCCCAGACGACGCGAAGGCCTTGGTGCGGAGGCGTCTGGTTCCTGCCCGAGCGTCCCTCGGTCTTCAATCATTCTGCCGCCCTTCGCGACTGTTCACAATTGGCGAGACAAACCACTCAGTCGGTGTTCGCCTACAAATGACGTGGAGTCTCGAACTGCCTTGCATACAGGGTTCGCAGTCTGAGAAGCCCCGAGAGCCTGGCCGCGACCATCCGGTCCGGAAGATATCAAGAAACACGAGAAGCCTTGATGCAAAGCCCACCGGAGACGGCAGTGTTGCGAAGGCAGCATGAACGGCGAAATGGCCTCATCAAACACTTTGTATCCGCGAGATATCTCTGTATTTTTGTGTACTGTTGTCAGTTCTCGTCCAGAAAGACTTCGTGACTCGAGGCTTGACAAAGCTTGGTTTTGCGCCACCGAACAATTCAAGGCTATTTTTGCCATGTCGCTCGTGAGTCCTTCCTTGATGAAGTTAACATCGTCAGCCTTGCAAATGGCAGTCGCATCCTTGGAAAATATCCGTCTGATTTCCAGCGTGATCGAAATGACAACACAAATGGTCCGTGCATCTCGGGTACTCTTGTCCGTCCTTCAATCCTTCCCAAGTGCAAAGTTCCGTCACCGTCACCGTCTCAAGAGATGTTGAAGCTGTAGCAATACATAATCAGCCTCTCTCACCGGACAAACAAACAATCTCGAAGACCCTCTTGCATTTCGAGAATGAAACAGCCTCCAGTGAGTGTCCAAGCGTAATTTTATGTTCAATCTTTCTCGAGTTGTTCACAGAGATGAACTGTTTGACATGCTCTCACAAGATACGACTCTATTTGAGAAACTATCGTGCCTGTTACCGCTACGCGCGTGGCAGAGGTCGGGCACCTGGGATGATGTGAGGACAGTTCTAACTGCAGTGAAAGAACCGGCCATCAGAATGAAACCTATGAGCACATGGAAGGATCTTGAGTCTGGATCAAGCGATCGGTAATCCATATTGGCCGAAGCCGTGTTAAAAAGTGTGCTATGAAGTAAGGCCCAGTGTGATTGACGGCTGGTCATCATAACATATTGTCAGGCCCTTCAGTTTGTCAAACCAATCTCCTTGAGCTCCTTCTCGAGTGCTTCGTTGGCCTTCATCCTGTCTGCATCAAGCTTCTTCTGCAGTCTGACCTCGGACTTCTTTTTTGCTTCTGTGAGCAATACGGTCTTGAGGTGAGAGTTGACGACCTTGCTGATCTCCGTGTTGAGTGCGCCCATCTTGGTGTGAGGGAAATCGTCGTTCAGGATCACTTCCTGCTCAATCGCCTCCAACATCTCAGATCTGAAAGAGTTTATGGCCAGAACATCCTTCAGGAGAGCACTTCCGGTTCCTTCGGCTGCGAGTACCTTCTTGGTGGCCTTGTCGAAGTACGACGCAACAGACTTCTGGACCGAGGCGGACATGAATTGCGATACCCTGTGAGAGAACGTCAGCACTTGCTATTGGCATGGCTCGTCGGTGCGCAACATACTTGTCGGCCATGGGGGCAGCGTCTTTCAGACAATGTCCCAAGTTGTCCATGATTCTCTTGTTATGGCGGATGTGCTGCTTGGTGACGCAGACTTGTTCATGAGTGGACTCATTGGCAAGCCCTTTCAACCAAATCTTGACGAGATGAATTTCGCTCTTCATGCCAAAGACATGCGGGTAGCCCAGCTTCCTGGACATTGCAGTTTGCTCAACAAGCTCATCTCCTTTGCCCTCTTCCTCGCTTGAGGAGTCGGTGTCGGACTCGTTGTCATTGTCGTCGTGGGTCATACGTTGAGCTACCGAGTGTGCGCTCTTGTGCTTGGAGAGAAAAGGTTTCAGACCATCATACTCGACTGAGCTTTCGCTATCGCTAGAGGTATCCGACATCGTAGACACTTGGTCGCTATGAGATGTGATCAGCTTTGAACGGGGAAATTGTGTGGTGGAAAACGTACCTTGCTTCTGCGCAAGACCGGTTCCAAATAAAGTTTGATGCGCGGTGTTGTGGATGAATTGTTTGCGAGAAGCGCAGAACAAACGCCGCACAACAAAACAGTTGGAGACAATTTTTCGACCACCACTGGATTTCCCGCCCGATACAAAGTTTTGTCTGAGAACTTCCACTATCCAGCCTACCTTATTCATCGCAATGGGACGTCAAACGAGAACCTATTGATGTTCAATCGACGTAGAGGAGTAATATCAATCTTGTGCAACAGCTCTATCTGACCTTGACCCTGACCACTTAGCTACATCGCCATGACTCTCTTGACAGAACACCCTCAACAGCCCTGCGCAATTCAATTTTCATCACCTTGCCAGTAACATTCACTGGAAATTCTTGCATCCCGAGCTCTTGCAGCGCGAACACTTTGCTAAGTGCATAATCTGGACCCAGATGCTCTACGACCAGGTCCTTCAACTCCTGAGGTGTTGCTTTGGATACGTTCGATACTACGGCCACTATCTCTGCTCCTAGCCTTTGGTTTGGCAGACCGATGACCGATGCCTCCATAACACGTTAGCGAAGCTCCTGAGTTACACGCTCATGCAGACTTACTTGTACACCTCCGAAGGTGGCAAGGACGTTTTCCAGCAAGATTGGAGGAACAGGCACACCAAGTCTCTTGATGATGTCCTTCTTTCTTCCCAAGACGTAGAAATGATCTTTCCCGTCGATGAAGCCGACATCGCCAGTCTTGAACCATCGACCCTCTTCGTCCTCGTAAAAGGTGTCCGCGGCCATGTTGTCGCGGTATGAGTCGATCATTACAGGACTCTTGATGTGTATGTCTCCAGTCTGTTCCCTTTTGGCAACAGCACCATCGTCGTTGACAATCTTGAGAACACTACCGGGAAGAATGGAGCCTTGTGCGAGCATCCCCATTGATACAGGGATGCGTGTTGGGACCCGAGTGTCAGGCCATCCGACTACCCCGAGGCCTTCGGTCATGCCGTATACAGAGACAATCTGTGCGTTGACAAAATTGTCCGTAACCACGTCCTGAAGCTCTGCCATTGCCATATCACCTCCCACGAACACCCTGTCAACACTCTTCACACTTTCTTTAGAGAATGTGGGATGGCTGACAATCGCTCCCAACATCGGGGGGATTATTATGGAATCAGTGATTGCTTCTTGCTTGGTGGTCGACAGCACGCCTTCTGGTGTGAAGCCCGTGGAGAGATATACGACTGTGCCACCGACAAGCCAGCACTTACTGCACATCTGCAAGTTGATGGCTCTCGAGTTGGCGAACATCATGATGATCCTTGTGGCGACACCTGTTACCTTGGAGGAAAAAGGTTTGCTAATCAACCAACCGAAGACGAGATTCTTCTCTGTCAAGGGACAGCCTTTGGGCTGTCCCGTTGATGTGCCAGAAGTGTAAAGGATGGCGGCCGTGCGATCGTAGTCCGTGCCGTCGGTATCGACAGCGTGGTCATTACTGTCGACTGATGAGTCGAAGGTTGCGAGTCCAGTCCAACCTGCAGTACCATCACCGGCATCGAGAGTCACCTTGCTCTTAATTGAATGCTGCAGCTCAGCACAAATATCATCCACCGCCGCAGCATCTTGGCTCTCATAAACAACCACAGACTCCGGCTGAAGCGAACGAATATAGAAGGTCAATTCGTCTACTCTTGCTGGCTCCAGAGCTCGCTTGTCGATAGTCACAAGAGTGACCCCGAGGCAGTTCGCCGTCCACCAGAGCAGTGACCATTCCGCACATATTGGAGGAAGGAATGCGAGGAGTACCGAGTTCCGCCTGACACCATAGCTTTTCATCACGGAGGCAATGTTGAGGGCGCCCTGAGCAAGCTGCGCGTACGTCCACTCCAGGCTGACCTTGGAGTTGTTGGAAGTCTTGCCAACTACAGAGGCAAGAAGATCAGATGGCTGGCTGCGCGACACAACGGCGACGTGGTCCGATTTCTCCTTTGCTATATTTGCGAAAGTCGTCCAGATGGATTCCTTGATGGGGAGTGAATCTCCACCATCCAGGATGGCGTATTCGTTCTTATTGCCGTTCATGATGGTACGTGTTTCGTTTGTCAGATGCTTGAGGTGGGGTTGTTCGGCATTCCATGACTGTTTATATAGGTCTTGGTGGCCCAGACCTTGATATTAAATGCTGATGTGATGACATGTTGTGGGGTTGCCCAATAAGCATCTCGCCTCTTTCGACTCCAACGAAGATCCCCAGATGACCGGTGAGGATGGCTGATGAGGGGTAGTTTAGCAATCCAATATCTCACCTTGTCAGATCTGTCCAGACCCTCGTCCACTCTGGCTTTTGGTGAGAGCTTTGTTATTGTGTCACCATTATCCAAATCAAACCACAAAGACGTGTCCTCGGACCTTTCATGACTGGCGGATTCTTATTACGGTCAAGCATCGCACGTGCATTCGCTAGTGATGCGGCTTATATGAACACGAACCCTTCGTGATGATCAGCCAGTCAGCATACCTCACTACTCTTCTCCGCGTTCCAGCTGACTGTGGTAATACAGACATGCCGCGCCATCCATCTCAAACCCAATCCGGCCACATGAATCCATCATCTCTAAACTCTGCACCTTGATCCTCAAACATTGGTCCTTCGGCCTCGGGCACATAGCCATTGTGACAGAAATCCCACTCTACCTTGACTTGCTTTTCGTAGAACTTGTCGTATCTACTAGCCATCGCATCCTCTAAAGTCATCACTTTTCCATCAGGATGTAAAGATCTCCACGGTTCTCTGCAGACTTCGCCCGTGCAAGATTTCTGCACCATGAGCAATGCGTCCAATCTCTCCACCACTCTCTCAATCGGATAACCTGCCACAACATCTACCCTACTATCATCTGACAGCAGATTTATCATTTGTCCTGGATCCTTGGACATGTCGTAAAACTCATGCTCGTTTGTACACCAAATCTGATAGTACAAATTATACCCTTCCCCGACAATTCTGATACCTTTGAATGTATTGTTGATGTGTAAACGGCGGTCGTAAATTCCTTCACCACCAGCGAATCCCCAGTATTCGACCTGAACGTGTTCGCGACGTCTAGAAGTTGCTGATTCGATGGCAGGTGCAGTGAGAGGGATTGGCGAGCCGTCAAAATCGTCACGGAGGGGAATGTTGGCGATGGAGAAGATGGTCGCTGCAATGTCTGTGTGGCTGGAAACTAATTGAGTGGTTTCGTTGATAGGGACGTTCGGGCCACGAATGATGAGAGGGATGTTGATGTCTTCTTCGCAGCCGGTGGATTTTCCTGGTTGCATGCGGTGTTGACCTATATGGAAGCCGTTGTCACTGCTGTAGAAGATGTATGTGTTATCGAGTAAGTCGTGTGATTTTAGCCGCTCGAAAACTCCATCTACCATCTCGTCGACGGCTTGGAGGGAGCGAAGTCGCTGGCAATAGAAGTGATCGTTCCAGTCTACATTTGTGGTATTTTGTTGATCGAGTGCTCGTATCCAATTGGCACCCGAAGGTACGTTTGGATTGAAGTTTACTGTCCTTGGTACTTTGACGTGTTTGAATAGATCCCGGTGGCGAGGAGCTGATACTGGGGCATCAAAGGTAAGTGAACCGCTGTTGTTCTGGATATCGGCATGAGGTGCACTTGGCGCAACCATAAGGAAGAAAGGCTTCTTTGCTTCTACAGCTTCATCGAGAAGGCCATAAGCTTTTTGAGCCATCACATCAGTGACGTATTCGCCCTCGTGGCTTACGGGTGGATCTTGATTGCGTTGGAAAGAGCTGTTGAGATAGTTGTATGTAAACGGATCGAGAAGGAAGTCCTGCAGACATTAGCCCCTTCCCCTCAGTTCGTAACCAATGCTCTTACTGAACTTGTGAATCCAGCAGGATAAGGTGAATCGTAATTGTCCACATTATGAGCATTGAAAAGCTTGCCAGTATAGTAAACATTGTACCCGGCTTCCTGCAACCAGACAGGCAGATACTTCGAATTGAAACCTTGCTTGACGAATTTAGGATACCCGCCATATGGTGGATTGACATCAGTGATATTGGTGTTGTGTGCAGCTTTACCAGTCAAGAGAGTAACTCTGGCTGGACAGCACACTGCAGTCGTGCAATAGTGTTTATCATAGTAAGTTCCTTTTTCCAGCAAGTGTTTTCGCACCAAGGGCATGTAATCAAGCGATTGGAGGTGAACATCTTGGTCGTCGGTCAAGATGAAGACTATATTCGGCGGTTTAGTCGTTTGTGATTCTTGACCGAGAAATTGTTGCTGGCCTTTGACGCTACCAATCGCGGCGCATGCAGCAGCTATCAGTGCCGGTCTCATGTTGGAATGCTTTGAAACGAATGCAGGATAGCTTAAATTGAAATGTTGGGAAGGTGAAAGGACGAGTTCATGTCTTGTGCTCCGGTACCCCGCTTCAGAATGACAGCTCCATGATGGCGTGCTTCATACTATTGATTCGTGGATTCGGGCCTGTATACAATTTGATAAAAGTCATGTTGATGTTGTTACATTGATACTATACATTCTACGCTCTGTCGACATTGTTCTGTGTTGCATCGAGGCAGTAGGGAGGGCAGCGTGGCCAGTGTAGGGCTAGTCCTTAAGACAGCAATCTAGAACTTCTCAGCCTCCTCCAAGAGCTCATCAATCTTGAAGCTGCTGTCTCCTTGACTGAATTGCTCCATGAGCTTTCTTCTAGGGCTCTGCTCGGCAGCCTTGCCGTAGAACTTTTGCAGGCACATCAATAACCACTTGCCCTCTTCGACAGTGACCTGCTTGTCCTCAATAACGGTACCCTCGAGAAGAACGAGGCCCTTGTCATGGGCCAGATCCAGATGGTGGGTGATGGTTGTGTGGGGCTGGGCGAACTCGCCCTTGAGCTTGAACTCGGCCAGGGCAGTGAAAAGCACAGTACATGTGGTGGGCGAAGGGAAGGTCCATTGCAAGAAGTGAATCTCGGCACCCTGACCCTCCTTAGGTAGAGGAAGGACGAATTGCGGGTGCTTGCGGGCAGTCTCAACAATCTGCTGGTAGGTAGGAGTCGGGACGACGGCGCACAAGGAGCTGGGGGAGCTGGCGTGGCGCAGTCTCCAGATGTATTCAATCTCTTTCTGAGGCAGCTCCTTTGTCTTTGCGACGTCGATGAACGACGATAGCGTCTTGATTCCCGCCTTCTCCTCGGCCGAGGGCGAAGGCTTCTTCGCTTGTGATTGTTGCGACTGGGGCTGAGGCGGCGGAGGTGGTTGGAAAGGAGCGTTGGGCGTCTTGGGAGTATTTGCGACAGCGTCTAGAGGAGCATTCGCGCCGGGGACGATTGCCTGCTGGCGCAGCTCTACAATCTTCTCCTTGTAGGCCGACTTGAGCTTGTCGACGTCGCCATGTCCTTCCCTAGAAAGAAAGTTAGAATCTGTCTTGAGAACGTCATACTAAGCAAATGTCTCTTACTGCTTTGCCTTTTGTTCCAGCTTGGCCTTGTACTTGTCAAAGACTCTCTGGTCAGGCTTCTGGTGCGTGGCCAAAAAGCGGATGTCGTGCACCTGCGCCCATCGTCGCTGCGTGAGACGAGTTGTGGGCGCAAAAGCCCTGGCAATGTGTCGAGTCGGTGATACTAATGATGCCATGTTTGAGTCTGGATATTCCTTTTCTCAAATATTTCTTGGAAACACCCTCCTCCAAAGCATAAAGATGCTATACTTGGCGACTTGCCCCTTTGGGCCATCGGCTTTATCGGCCCGTGTCAGGCTTGCAAAAGCAGTATACCGCGGCAAAGTGTCAAACTCTCCACCAATGTCCTCCGCAAAACCATGAACCCCGGTTGTTATTTGCGGGGCTGATCATTCTGTCCGTGACGGTGACGATGCTTTTCATCAAGCCACCAGACCGTGTGGATCGTGCTGGGTATCGGCACACGATACATTCTGACTTGGTAAGCATCTCTAATACTTTTCTCCTTTACCGTCTTCTCTCCCAACCTCCTTGTCCTCATATTCCTCCGTCAACCTCTCTTTGCTGTTTCTCGCCATCAACATGCCTACCGAATCACCATACCCGCGTATCCAAGTCCCCGAGGTCGGTCTGTGGGATTTTCTGTTTGAGCGAAAAGACAAGCCCTACCCAGATGACCATGGTATGCTATATACCACATCAATCGCCGCCATTGACTAACACACGTGCAGTTGTCTTCCAAGATGCATACACCAAACGCTCCTACACCTACGCCCAGACACGCAGTACCGCCATTGACTTCGGCAAAGGCCTCAAGGGTGCATGGGATTGGCAGAA
The DNA here is from genome assembly GCA_022813425.1 of Aureobasidium lini. Lineage (NCBI taxonomy): Eukaryota > Fungi > Ascomycota > Dothideomycetes > Dothideales > Saccotheciaceae > Aureobasidium > Aureobasidium lini. The sequence continues at coordinate 145,089 of JAKLML010000031.1, forward strand.
GGGCGATGTCATCGCCATGTTCACACCCAATTCGATTGACACCCCGATTGTCATGTGGGGTGCCCATTGGGCAGGAGCAACTGTTTCTCCAGCCAATCCTGGATACAGTGTGGACGAGCTGGCCTTCCAATTGAAAGATTCGGGCGCAAAGGCTCTTGTCACACAGTGGCCCGTTATCGCAACTGCACGGGCAGCCGCAAAGAAGGTCGGTCTACCGGAAGATCGAATCATTCTGATCGGCGACCAAAGAGATCCCGAAATGAAGGTCAAACACTTTACCAGCATCCGCAATACCTCGGGTACCAACCGCTTCCGCCGCACAAAGGTCGACCCCGAGAAAGATCTGGCTTTCTTGGTGTACTCCAGCGGCACTACTGGCCTGCCCAAGGGTGTCATGTTGTGCCATCGTAACATTGTTGCCAACACGCTTCAAGTTGGCACAGCCGAAGGTCCCTTGTCTCCGAAAGACAGAATTCTCGCCTTCCTTCCATTCTTCCACATCTATGGTTTGACTGTCATCTTGCACATGAGCTTTCACAAGGGCTGCAGGACAGTCGTTATGCCAAAGTTCGACATTGAGGACTTCTGTCGCATTACCCAGGAGGAGAAGATCACATTCAGTTACGTTGCTCCACCAGTAGTCCTGCTTTTGAGCAAGCACCCTGTTGTTGAAAAGTATGATTTGAGCACAATACGCATGATGAACTCGGGTGCTGCACCTTTGACCAAGGAGCTTGTGAATGCAGTTTACGAACGCACAAAACTCAAGGTCAAGCAGGGTTATGGTTTGAGCGAAACTTCTCCCACTACACACACTCAGCAATGGGATGTCTGGCACAGTACTGTTGGCAGTGTTGGTATCTTACTGCCTAATATGACTGCCAAATACATGTCGCCAGAAGAGACCGAAGTACCGGTCGGAGAGGTTGGCGAGTTGTGGCTGAAAGGACCTAACATTTTCAAGGGCTATCTGAATAACGCTGAGGGTACAGCGAATGCATTGACCTCAGACGGCTACTTCAAAACTGGTGATGTCGGCTATCAAGACAAGGATAACAACTTCTTCATCACTGATAGAGTCAAGGAGTTGATCAAGTACAAGGTAAGCTTCACCGCACAATTTATGAGAAGACCCAAACTAACGTAAACTTCCACAGGGCTTCCAAGTACCGCCAGCAGAATTAGAAGGATACCTCGTCGCACACGAAAAGATCGATGATGTTGCCGTCATTGGCATCTACAGAGAGGATCTTGCGACTGAAGTCCCTCGGGCATATGTCGTACCACGCAAGGGCGTGGAAGCCGGCAAGGCTCTCGAGGACGACATTGTCAGCTGGATCGGCGCAAAGGTCGCAAATCACAAGAAATTGAGAGGTGGTGTCAGATTTGTAGATCAAATCCCGAAGAGTATCAGTGGAAAGATCTTGCGACGAGTATTGAAGGTGCAAGCCGAAGAAGAGGCCAAGAAGGGACAGAAAGCCAAGCTGTAGTTGGTTGTCATGCATACACTTTTGGCATTTGTATACTATGAGACGATGATTCTTGCCGTGATCTAGAACACGTCAAAAACAAATACTGTACAGTTCATGATCTAATCTGTATACAGAGATCACGAGTATTGGCGAATGTGCCGAGGAATGTTGTTGACCATCGGATCTTTGTTCAAAGTCCGCCGACAATCGCTCTTTCCTTCGACTTGACTCCCTCTTCCGGGATAACATAAACGCTCTGTTACTATTCCAAAATCTTCCTCTATGTTGATACCATATTTTCAACAACAATGGACGTCCTTCAAAAAGTACAGATTACGGATGCACTTCCTTTGTTTGCCGCCATCACATCGTTGTCGCCGAAAGCAGCCCAGTTCCACGACTCGAGCGATCAAAGAAAACGTCATGTCGAGAAACAACAAAGCCAGCCGGTTCCGGCTCTGTGAAATGCATTCACGACATACAGTGTACGGGTAGGAAGAGGGTGTTGAATCCCTCGTCATAGTATCTGATGCCTGCATTGATTCTCGTTTATTTGACCATTAGCACTATTGCCATCCAGAAGCAAGAATGGCACCGAAACACCCCCTTGAGCAGGGTGGACTGCCGACGGGTGGTCCCACGAAGAAGGCCAAGCTAGGCAACGACGAAGATGTAGACATGCCTGACGCCGAAGATGAATTGCCCCGGACACCAGGCGCCGGGCTCTTCGACCCTTTCGTAGACCCCGAGGCTCTTGACCCGACCCCAGGGCTCGATGGATATGAGGAATTCTCCACAGACCCAACGACCTCAACGGACCCTCCATTCCCAACAGACCCTGTTGACGTGCCAGATGAGCCCGATCCAGCGATGACTCTCGAGGACCTCGACTACACAGATCATAATCTTCAATTCGATATTCCATATGTTGAACACTCAAAAGACGAGAGTGCCGACCAGAACAGTCCAATTCCTGGCAGCTCACCGCCCACTGTATCAGGGGCAGCAGGGGTCATCAGCAAAATCAAAAGCACAGTCTCATGGATGTCAAAGAGTGGTCAAATACAACTCTACGACCTCAAAATATATATACCTTTTTACAAAGAGAGCGAACCAGATAAAGACGTCCTCCTGAAGAAATTCAAACGCGTGGACAACCTGGACAAAGAGATACACGGAAATGCTGGGCAAGGATGGATAGGCGTCAACGAAGCTCTTGGAGAAGGTGGCCAAGGTTGTGCTCGTCTCTTCGTCAAACTCGATAAAGAAGGCAAAATCGTCGACCGAATTGCAGTCAAAGAGACGTACGAAAGTGCCGCAACGTGGCTCAGCACTGATTTCTGGCATGAACACAGAGAGGGGAAAGATCCTCGAGAGGCGATAATCCATCGCTTGTTGAGTCTAGAGACCGAACAGAAGTGGGAGCGCTATATCATCGGCTATAGAGGTCACTCCATAAATCATAAGAACAAGAGTCACAGAACCTACATGGAATATGTGGATGGAGGCGACCTCCATAAATTGTTCAAAGCACAGAACAGAAAGTAGTAAGTTCCAGTGCGGTGTATCAACTTCAAATATTCAGAGCTGACATAGGATACAGCACTCACATCAACAAGCATGATGCAGATGGGTCTCCCAGTAGGGATACGGATGGGGCTGAAGGTGTCCCCGAGGCATTTGTCTGGTACTCTTTGAGACAAATGGCTACCGCAATGCATCGAATGAACAACACTCCTCTACGAGTATACAAGGAGTATCACGTGGTTCATCAGTAAGCTTCCCAGACTAGGAATTGAAGGGTGTAGCTAACGTGTATTCCAGAGATATCAAACCGGCGAACAGTAAGTCAAGGACGTCGTTGTCTTATCTTTACCATCTAATACAGTCTCAGTCTTTCTAGGTCGCTGTGACCCCAACGAGTTCCCACTTTACCCCATCATGAAGGCAAGTAGAAGCTGTGTCTACGTGTAACGAAAGCGTTCTGACTGTGTTCGAAAGTTGGGTGATTTCGGCTCCGCCCGTATTACCTCGAAATACGACTCCAAGAATCCGGGACGTTTTCGGGGTGACGCCAGAACTCCAGGCTATATAGCCCCGGAGATGTCTAGCGCGATGCAAAGAAGAAATCCCTGGTCAAGACTCGGCTCTGCAACCAATGTACGTTCTTAGTGACCAGTTAGTTGCAGAACGCATGGAAGACAGGATCTAGAAAGCTAACGTGTACACTTGAAAAGGTCTGGCAGATTGCAACGACAGCAGTGCAAATGATGAGAAGTACTTTACCGGAGGTGATAGAATACAACGAAAATAAAGACCCGGGACACCCGACCCTCGGCGACCTCAGAAGCGGCAACGAGTACTCCAATGAACTCGTCAACCTTTTGGCCGAAATGTTGCACCCGGACCCAGACTCCCGCGCAGACTGTCAGGATATTATGAACGCTTACGTCGAGAACAAGGAAGTATGGCTAGAGATGGCCGATCCGAACGTAGCGCGTAATTTCGAAACCTCCAATCTGTGGTTGCATTGGAGGGAGGGGGATGGGAAATGGGGGGTTGGAACAGTGTTTGAAAATCCTGAGCGTTCTGAGGATTTCCGGGCAAGAGAGGCTAAGAGACTCAAGAAGATTGTGGACGACGTAAAAAAGAGAGTAGAGGATAAGAAGAAGAAGAAGGATGAGGAGGACAAGGAGGGCGGTGGAGATGATGGAGATGATGGAGGAAGTGGAGATGGGGGTGATGGAGACGGTGACCATGGTGGCCCCGAATCAACGGTAAAGGGCTTGAAGAAACCACCACCAGCAAAAAAGCAGCCAAGGAAACCGCAAGCGGTAGAATCTCCTGATGAGGATGACGATGCTCCCGACCCAACCGTAAAGAAACCAAAGCCGAGAAACCCAAATGTCAAGAAGGCACCGAGGAAGCCACCTCCAGCAGGAACTGACGATGGAACCGACGATGGCACAGCGAAAAAGCCCATGACGCCCTCAGAGGCGGGTAAAGTAGCTGGAAAACATCTCCCAAAGAAGGGCACAGCATTACCACAGTACGGGCAAGGAGCAGGAAAGGGAATACCACAGAAAGCACCGCCGCCAGGAACAGGAAAAGGTCCACCTCCAGGAACAGGAAAAGGCCCACCTCCGGGAACAGGAAAAGGCCCACCTCCAGGAACAGGAAAAGGTCCACCGCCAGAAACAGGAAAACAACCGCCGTCGGGAGCAGAAAATTACATACCAGGGCAAACGATACCGAGGAGTAGTGACTCATCCGACGTAGACATGGATGAAGACATGGATGAAGACTGAGCTGCTTTCTCATAAATAGAATATAAGCTATAGCTTTGGTGTCCACCGTGGCAATTCCCTCCACTCTAAGACTAGTCTAGTGATCGGTCTATCCTGGTCCTCTTGCATTGTATTGGCTATCTTGTTGATGTTCCTTCGCTCATGTCGTACGATGGCCTTTTTCATTTATTTGACTTGGATCGCCACTTCTATTCCTACTCATTCGTTCGTTCCTTCTTACTCATACTACGTTTGTACCCCCTCTATTAAAGATGGAAGTTACATCCTTCAAACTCCAGTTGCTCCTTCCTTAGAGGTTCGAACGCTCCTCCCTCCTTCTACTCTACAAGTCTTCTCCTTTGGCTTCTAGTCTATATCATTGGTCTTTGCTTCCATGTAAGCTGTGCTTTACCTCTACCAGATCTCTTCGACAGTCGTTCACGGCTGTATATTTCTGTTGGACTGTGTACTACTCATGTGATTCTGAAATTCAACCTTCTACGGATATTCAAGTAGCTAAATCCCTGGCATGTGACCACGAAGAATGACAAGCTCGCTTTCCGTCAGCAAGGCAAGTGACACTGATGGGAGACAGTGTACCGATTGATGACAATGCATGTCTATCTGGTGCTGTAAACATTCACTATCAAGAATAACAAACAATCACTGCATTGACAGATAAAGAACAATGATCCATCTGATGGCAAGGAAAGCGTTAATTGGTTGATCAGGGCTAATGATTTGCTTGAATGAGCAGAGCAGAAAACTATGCACATGGCTGACAGAGAGGAAGGAGCGATAGACTACACACCACAAAGGTGGAAGGAACGACTGACTCGACAGATGAACAGGAAACGATTGACTTTTCTGAACAAGGAAAACGCGATCGACTCTGCATGTCGAGAAGGAATGATGGACATGACTAGTCAAGAAACGAGCGACGATAGATCGACCTCGACAGGGAGCGATTGGCTGACACATATCTAGACGCAACTGAGCTGAAGCAGAAGGCACAACTGACTCCGTGGAGACACAAGGATTGTCAGAACAGGGCTAGGTGAGATCGAGCATGGTGGAAAAAAGGTTACGAATATCAGCAGTACCGTAACCCAATCGGAGAGAGAAAAGTAAGAAGATGCACCTCTGTATTGATCTACATGTGAACTATCTGACTCTCCATTGTCGCAATACTAGGGTATACTGAACACACAGAGGTTCCAATGTCTTTCTTTTTCTCTTTTCGTTCAAAGATCATCCCCCTTTGCAATGCATGCACCTAGCCCAAAACACCAAAAGAAAAGTACAGACCAAAACGAGAACCAACTACCGGTAAATGCAAAACAAGATAATAGACATCGCCACCATGTCATGTGTATCGCTCTATCCCCTGTCAACAGAATCAAGCCATCGTCGAGAAAAGCACAAGAGAGGAGAAGTGAAGAAATGACCAATCATTCTTTTGTCGTCAGAAAAGGGTTGGTACAGAAGTGAAACAAGATGATCAGCCCTGCTGAGAGAGGAGGAAGGTCGATCATAAAGGAACTGCCGGTCCAATGCCGGCATGTTGGTGGCTTCCATGGCTGAAACGTAGGGCCAACGTCCGGCCGTTGTGTGACGGAGACGTCTCCAATGCATCCAAAGGTAGAACAAAGACATGCATCCTGCACTCGACCATTGTAGTCCTGCTTGCCGTTCAAGCCTTTTGCGATATGTTATACATTACAACAGCCAAAGGATCCCTGAAGAAGGCATGCGGCCTGGCGCATCCGGGAGAACAGTGGCCACGTTAGGTCGATGACGGAGTACCACGTCTGCTCTCGATCAAGCGTTCGGCAGCAACGTACAGTTCGTCTAGGTACCTCATGGCGTCGGGATCCTTGAGCATCTTCGAAACCTGCAAGCCGGCGGAAATAAGCTGCAGTACGTTGCGGTCATCCTTGAGAGGTCTGCTTTGGTGCTTGGCTGCGTGTCTCATCTCGAGTGAGTTCTCCAGTACGGTGACCAGCTGCTTAATCTGTCCGTTGTAGAGGACGCGGGCTGGGATGCGGCGTTTGGTTGCGAGGCGCTTGAGCAGGTAGCACCATTCTGTCCACTCGCGGTCGGCGGGAACGCGAACGGGTCTCTTGTCGGGCTCCAGAGGAATGGGGAATTGGTATTTCGCAACAAAGTCGTATGCGCATTGGGAGAGACGGTCGTTGACGCGTGTCAGTATCGAATCTTGCTCTTCGGCGTACAGAGATACGGGAAGCTGGATCAACTCGGCCTCGGCAGTCTCGAGGTGCGAGTTGGTAGGCTTGGCTAGTAGTTGGTGAGGCCCGTCGAACTCGTCACGGCCTGAAGAGCGGCGATGAGAGCTGCCAGGCAGCATTGCGCCCCCGTCGTTGCCCATGGCGGCAGAATTGTAGTTGGGATGAAGCATACCCGACTGCTGCTGCTGCTGTTGTTGCTGTTGGAGTTGCTGCTGAATTTGCTGTTGCTGCAACTGCTGAAGTTGTTGCAGCTGTTGAGCATTATTGGGAATATTCATGTCTACTGTGTTAAATCCTGGGGGTGGTGCTGTCGTGTAAGGGTTTGATGAGATGGATGAGCTGTAGTAATCTGGTGATGGAGGAAACACAGGCAGGTTAGGCGATCTTTGAGAGCCGACTGCCAGACCTCCAGCTGAAGACAATCTGGTCGAGCCGACTGAGGAGCCCGAATCTCTTGGGTTGGTCGTGGGCCATGGTGATGACGGCCATGAGCGGTCATTTTGCAAACCAGAGGAGAAGTATGACCTAGAAGAGCGATTGGCTTCTGGTGATGCAGGCGTATACCTGATATGATAAGATTAGCTTTTTGCTTGGGGCGGTGAGTGGAGACGATTGTCACTGGACACGTACAAGCCAGATTGTTGAAGCAGAGTAGGGCGTCTGCTTAGAGCCGGCCGAGAAGTGGGCTGTGAATGCTGCTGGATATTGAAAGAGTCCTCCAGCGGACTGCGAGCAGAGTACATGATGGGAGTCGATGTAGGGGAGTACTTTTTGGTTGTAGTAACCGAAGCACCGGGTTGAGAGGAAGAAGAGTCGGGCAGTCGGAATGCAGGATTGAGAGAGGGTTCTGAACAAAGCCGAGCAATCATAACCGATGACATACCGCCACTTTTTGTGTTGCAAAGGGGGGGTCGAGGCAGTGGGGAGTCAGATTGTGGATCAATCGCTTGTTGGAAGAAAAAAGTGTTTTTGCGGCAGTGGAGGAAAGTGCTTAGCTGATATAAACAGAACAGCAGCCCCTCCCAAAAGTGCCAATCGCAGCAATTGCGGACACCCTCGTCATCACAACATGCGAAGGAAAGCAGAGGGATCTGTCTTGTTACGGTTCACTACGCACTGAAATGAGCAGGGGACGGGAGTGGTGTGTGCACAACTCCAGGCACGCCTCAGAGATGGGCGTCAGCGTCGCAGTGCACCAAAAGCGCGAGCAGGCACCACACATCTGCCAGAGAGGGCAAAGCCGAAAAGCTTCGCACAAGACGGTCTAGGATCAAAAACGCAGGTTCCATGTTTTGGATGCTTGGTGATGCCCGACGAACACCATGGGCTACACCGGGTCGCGGACCAGGCCGAGAGATGCCCAGTAGCACCCAGTCAACTCATGGAAACTCATGTCCACCGCCAGTCCAAATACGACAGCCCCGCTGCCGGTCACTGCGCAATGCTGTGTGTGATTTTGGCAACAACCAGTTCTGCTGGAGCAAAAGCCAAAATGTGGCAGGTAGCGGACCGAGCGTTGATTTTCTTTTCGCAACGGCCAACGTCGATCCCTGAACACGTACATCCACGCGCTGTATCCGGCCGGCCTTTACCTTTCTTCCAATCACCACGCCTTCGGGTCTCTTGTTCGAGTCGAAACTCGGCAATCTCGGGCAGACGAGACCGCACCGTGGCGCTGACACGGCGCCGCTGTATGGTAAAAGGAAGGGGGAGAAGCCTCGGTGGACAAGGTTGTTTCATCATGACTCGAGGGTCGAGGTTCCCATGCGTAACGGATGGTGCGGGCAAGGCTGACGGCGGCGCCGGGAGGCTTGACGAGGTGGCAGAGAAGAGTCGTGAAGACAGTAAACGGCGCCCGGACACTGTTAGAACTCATGTTCCTGACCATGCTGACCGAAGCTCTTTTCTACCATAATGATAGCTTCCAAGTGTATCGAGTTGGCAACGGGCAGTCTGGTTTCGAGTTGAACGCGTATAGATCGGTGATTAAACATGTCCTCGTGTCCCCGTTCCTAATTTATCAAGGTTGTTGGCGCTCCACGATCTCCAAGTCGTCTTGAAAGGAAGATCTGTTGCTGGGTATCGTTCAAGCGTGATTGGGCAGCAAGAGCGAAACTGTGGAAAAACTGGACCCCTCTTTTGGTCGCCGAGCATTCCCAAACCACGAAACGGTCAAACCAGCCGGCCGACATTATTTCCACTCTAACTTACCTTTCTACCTTGTCCTGCTTCACCGATAGAGAGGAACCCATTGGGCAGCATCCGCACACTGCTTACACCATTGTGCAATGTTGCCGTGATGCCACAAGCATCCAGGGCAAGAAGCCACGAGGTAGAGAGGCCCCTGCTGTCGAGCAGCCCTTTGCTCTTGTAGCCGCGTGCGGCGTGGGTCTGTTCGCGAAATTGACAAGGAGGGGCATCGACGTTCCACAAGGCTTCTAGAAGGGGGAACTTTTGCGGCAAGAGCAAGACTGCCGCCGGCAAAAGCCAGTCGACTTTCCCAAACATGACAGCAAGCCAGCGCTTCCAAACAAAAATCCTCACTGCCCTCGGCAAAGTCGAAGCGCGCTAAGCGATCTCTCTTGCAATCCAAAACGACAACCCGCATCAACACAGACACGGGAGGTTTGCAGCAACGTCTCACTCCCTGAAGATTTCCAGCAATCCGGTCAAGCTTCAATTCAATTGAGGGTAGATAGATGCACATCCTATACAATACCGTGATTGATCCAGACTATATCCGAAATGAAGATGAAAGATCACATTGCGCGATCAGGCATACCACAACGTCCGCACAACGCTCTGATCAAGACACTGTTCACATTTACCCAACCCGCACATCAATGCGGAGGCAATGATGTCTTCGTTCTTGCTGGCAGGCCTGATTGTTAGAGCTTCTAGAAGGAAAAGCATCGTGCCGTGAAAGCCTGCCGTCACAGCCATAGCATCATACGGTCGGCCCTGCAATGTTGCACTGGCAACAGCGCAACCCGGGCAGACCCAGCCCTTGTTCTCAGGCTTACCATCCCAAAGAGCACCGTGACCTCTCAACATCAACGATGCTCCCGCCTGTGAACCAAGAATTGTGATAATCTCCTTCTTGTCAAGGTTTGACGACATTGCTCGGAAACAACTTTTTGTTTTGGGGAGGAGTCAGTGGATGAATACTCTAGTAGTAGGTGTGCTCTTTCCCCTTCTGAGATTATCTCCGTGTCTATTCTGCCTTGGTTATTCTAGAGGTACAAAACTACCTTCAAGGCCCTCCGCCCAGATGACTGCTCGGAGATTTTATTCCCCAGCTGTAATGCCCAGGGCCACCCACCACCAGCTGAAACCTGAAATGCATGAATGAAAAAGAAAAAAGGCAAAAAGGCTTTCGACCAGTTTGCATGCTCTGTTAATTGGGTATCAAAAGAAGGAAAACCCGCAACATGAATCGCTAAAATATCACAGACCCTCCACCATCAGGCCTTTATCCTGGTACCCAGATGATCCTTTCTTTTCCAATTAGTACATATCCCTTGGAGCCATTAATCTCCTCAATCGACGCGTAAACATAAAGATAGTCTGCTCCCTCCGCGGACTCTCGTCTTTCCCCCAGCTCAGCCAATGGAGTCAAGAAGAGAAAGGTACCTTAACCAAGCCACTGACACTCAGATGAATTGCGCCTTCTCGTAGTACGGATCTGCTGCGCCTGCTTGAGCGTCACGAGAGGAGTCTTCATTGCCCGCACGACTCATCACCGTGTCGCGCTTTACCCGCAAGCTGCCTCTGTCACCGCGGATCACATGGCCAGTGTCGACCTTGTCTTGAATCATTTCATCCAAGAGCTTTGTCATCTCGTCCACGGTCTTTCGGGTGCCGGGCACATTGTTAGCGCTCCGAACTCTGCTCACGTGGTTCGACGGGTCGACGGGAGATCCGGTGTTTTCACTGACTTCACCTCCCTCCATATCTGGTGGGAAGAGAGAGGTAGCGGGATGCTTTGACAATCGGGAGAAATTCTGTACCCCAGGAGGCGGCGAGCTAGGCTGTGAGCCAGGCGGTGACATCTGGCTGACAGGACCGATCGGCCCACTGGCGCTTCGAAATAGCTCTGGGCGACTCATGCTGCGATAAGGTGTGCGTGGCTCCCTTTTTTCCGGCGACGCGGTGGTTGGACTCTGCCTGAAAGCTGGGTGCTGAGATAGAGCCCCAGAAGTGTCGAGCATGTCGCGCTTCCTGGCTGCATTCCTTAGGGCCGACACCATTCGTGTCTGATCTTCTAACTTTTGTCGGAGTCGCTCAATCTCTTGATCCTTCTCTTTGATGACGGTGTCTGAGTTTTGTCCATCTCGGGATGGTACAGGACTGCTGGGCAAAGGAGATTTTGCACTGCTCGCCCTGCTATAAGAATTGTTCCTAGTCTGCAACAAGCGTTTCTCCAGAGTAGAAATGTAGCGGTCCTTGTCTGCGAGGTCGGCCTGTAAAGCACTGATTCGACGGGCCGAGGAGGCACTCCCGGGTTCTAAGGCGTCCTCATCAGCTGCCATGTCTTCTTCGTCATTTTCATCTTCCGATCCGGAAGCCAATTCGATTTGCGAGGTCCGTGCTATTGGAAGCATGCCCGCTACAGTGGAACCGGATTGAATGCGACTCGAGGTGGTCTGACTCCCACTGCTGCCCGGTCTCCGGCTCTTCGGCCGTTCCAAAGTGCTGTGTGTGCTCGTCCTTTGAAGGACTGGCATGCTCGAGCTAGCGTTGGAAAATCGCCCCGAATTCACACCTAGTGACTTCGAGCTCAATATCAGCCGGTTCAAGTGGGCGATACGCTCTTTGAGGGCAGTCCTGGCGAGCTGCATTTCCAGCATCTGCTCTTCATGGCGTTCGGCACTCTCACGCTCTCTTTCCCGCCATCGCTCCTCTTCGACCTCTGCCTTTTCGGCCTTTTCGGCCTCGTTCTTGATTTTGCTCTGCTCCTCCAGCTGTGTTCGCAGTTCAATGATTTCCAGCTTGTATCTGTCAAGCAGAGCTCGGCTTCGTGGGTCGGCGCCATCGGCAGGGTTTGACTCGTTCCGCTTCGCGTGGCTGGTAAGGTTGTTCTTAGCCCTGCTTGCGAATTTGAGCGTGTTGAGTGTCTCGCTTGTATGCGAGGAGGTTGCAGCGGCACTGCTAGATGCCGAAGACAGCTGAACAGTGCAGAGAATGGAGACCAGTGAGTTTCCGGAAAGGGCAGGTTGCAAGAGCCTAGTGAGTTTACTGTCGCGGTAAGGAAGGTGTTTTTGGTCCTTTTCAGAGAGCTCCTTGTCGCCAGACAGGCGAGCAATAACAGTGCCTAGTGTGAGTAGGGACTTGTTAATATGACCACCCTCGGTACGTCGCTCCTTGCTCTCGGCAGCCTTCTCGGATCCAGCAAGATCAATTAATGAAAGAGTCGATACAAGAACACTGCCGGGTAATAGCTTGTCGCGCCTGTGGTCGTCGACAGGGGCGGCAGAGCGTTCACGCGACTCAACAACGATTTGCACAACGGCATGCGAGCGTGAAGAGCGAGCATTAAATTGTGTGCCTGCCACACGCCTTTGCTGGTCACCGCGCGCAATAACCCTCAGCAGCTGGTTCGGACTTTGCACAATTTCCTCCTTCAGGGGCGTAGCATAAACTCCACGGCGAGGATCTTCGCGTAGCTTGATCTCTTCGTTCGAATCCGGATTGAGCAGGTCGTAGATCTTTTCGTTGTAGATTTCGAGATAGCTGACGCGCAGCAAAAACTCACGAGCAGGGTTCTGGCGAATGTAGGAGAAGATGTCGGTAATGGCGAGGGGGGTGACACCGGGAGACATGGCAGTACCTTGCATGGAAAAGGTCTTGCCGGTGCCCGTCATACCGTAAGCAAATACGGTACCATGATAACCCTCCATGACACGTCGTACAAGGCGTTTGGCGGCTGATTCGTATACTCGGGCATTTTGGTCGTGTGGTGAGAATACATTGTCTGCGAAGGATAGGGTCAGCATCATCTTGATTGAACAAGGACCACGTGGTTGACACACCATAGCGATATTCTCCACTTTCATAACTTATAAGGGATCGTCTTCCGTCAACCAACCATTCTCCATCTGGCTGAGTATCTGCAGCAGCATCAGGGCGCACGCGCACACTGACAGTGATGTTTCCCTTTGCCTCTTTATCCTTGTCGGCATTCATGACTTCGAGCATGGTCTCATCGGCAATGGGGGTGAGTGGTGTGGCAGGAGAGACGGGCGCGGACGACGAGCGACTTCCAGGTGGAGAGGGTATGCTGAGCAGGCTCTCGCTCTTTGAGGTCCGGACAGCGCTAACTGCGGTCGTACTGAGCGAGGCAGTAGATGTTTTGGAGCGTAGGTTGCGCAGGGATGGCTTGGATTGGGGTCGGCGCAGTCCGGTAGGAGGCTGTAATGGCGACAGCGGTGGTCGTGGACTCGAGGAAGAATAGGAATTGGATACAAGAGGACTCGAGGACTGCGGCGTGTTTCGAGGACTTGGGGAGCCCAATTGCGCAAGGGGACTTCCACTGCCGCTGCCAGGGGGTCGCGGGAAGGCTTCGATGCTGACCGTCTTGCGCAGGTTCGGGGTCGGCACTCGCGACGGGGACAGCGACGGCGACGGTGAGGATGCTTGAGTGCGCAGAGTAGGAATTGATGGCGATGAGGTGACGGATCGAGGGATTCCCGTAGCTGCACGCGCCCGTGGGTCGCCTGAAACACCAATTGTTGTTGTTGTTGCTGCTGCAGAGGCAGCTGCAGTGTCCCGTTCCTTGTCCGAGCCATCTTCAGCCGCGTCGGCTCGCTCTGCCTGGGCGGCGCTGCGTGTCTTTCTCATGCCCGGCAACGGCGGCAGCGGAATCGACGGCGGCGGATGCGACTGCGGGCTGAGATACTGCTGATGTTGATAATGATGCTGGGGCTGTCGCAACTGTGGTTGAGAGGATTGAGGGCGCGGGTACAAGTAATGCTGAGAGTGCCGTTGTTCTTTCTCTTTCTTCTCCTGCTCGAGCTGCAGGAGCAATTGCACCCCTCCTCCAGGCATGCTGCGCAAATCCCCCTGCTCCTATAGCTTGAGGCCAATCTGCACGCCGTTGATAATTCGACTCTCACGAATAACGACAACGACAACGCTCGCAGCACATGGCAGGTACACAAGGGTTTTCTCTTTTGGCAGTCCCTCCGTAGGTGAAATACATGGAGGCTCGATTGCCTATCTATCAAAACTTTAGTCGCCCTTCTCCCTTGGATCAACAAATAATAGCACCTCCGTCACGAGCATTCCTTCCCGTCGCCAACTTGGTCCAATGCCCTTACTAGAACCACCCTGGGTTTGCCATGGTCGAGCCTTATGTGCAATTTGAGCAGCGCGCGACCCATGCGCCACCCATAAAGAGCCATGCTGCCCTCAGGAACAGGCAAAGATCTTCGTCACTCCGAGGTTTGTCTCTGTTTACGCTCAATCTACTTATATGAATCTCTACCAACTTGTCCATCACCCCTCCGCAGTCTGCTTCTCCGCTCCGCCGACCGGACCCCAGTATACAGATGCTATTGGCCCTTTGATCACATCTTCTGCGTCCTGCGTGACTGTGTGACGACCGAGTCATTTCATCCACGGCAATAAAAGCACTTGCAACGGTAATCCGCACTCGCCCGCTTGCCGTAAGAGAGCCAAGTTCCCGAGTACCGCGCGGTTGGCGTTCATCGGGCGTTCATCGTCAGTAGCCGTGCCGCTTGAACTGTTCTGGAGGACAACCTTCTTTTGCGTAGACCGCACTGGTCGCCGTCCTGTCAGCAAACTCGTCATCCGTGGAGCTGTCATTCTTCGGTACTCTCGCAACACTCCAAATCTGCTCTCAACTCAGCTCCCAAATCTTTGCCAAGCCGGATCTTTTCGTTGAGCGTGGAGCCAGCATTCCTTTCCTAACAGTGTCCTTGCGTTTGCAAAAACCACAGTCTTTGAGCGAACAAAACTCTACGAGATTCTCTTACGACCAGCGCCGCAATGCGACACGCGGCTAAGGGATCAGATTGCCCATCTCACTATATTGACCCGCCAATATACGCTTCTCTTCATGGCCCGTGAGCTGTCGTCGTGGGGGGCAGATCAGAGATGCAACACAGCAGAAGATCCAGCGTCTGATTGATATGAACGCAGATTGGACGCTGCGACTGATCAATGCTGTTCAAGGACGATACATCTAACAAAGTTCAGCTCAAGGTCTCTGGCGGTCAATCACAGCCCTAAACCATTGTCGCATCCGGACACTGAAGCCACGAACTTGGTCGAGTTGCACGTGTTGATTTCCAAGCCTCGTAAACAGAGCACGTCGATCATCAACTTGCAGACCATCTCGTCACACCAATCACTCCTCGAATCTTTATCGCAAGTAGGACATCGCTTGTTGTTGCAATCAATCGATCATAGCGTCGATAGAAAGGAGGAATAGAGTGCATGTAGTTTCCATCCTCTACTCACTCGAGTACACCAACGCCAGCATAGCCGTGCCCCTCGATGCATGCAATGAGACTGCAGCCATCACAACGCGCAGTTGTGGACCACTAGAGAAACGATGTTCAGAGAACAGATTCATGAAACATTGCTCTGCTTCAGTTGTATGCTCAGTATGTACTGCGTATATTAGCATGGAAGAATTGCACAGTGAAGACTCGCAAAATGATTGGCGTGTGATGGGAACAAAGGAGCCCGTGCACTCCACATCATGGAACTTTTCAAATCTCACTTGACGGGATCAGCAACGAAGAAAAAAGACTATTGGTAAATCATCAATAATTGAATGTTCGTAGCTATCTCTAGCTGTACCATCCCTTATGCAGGGAGGTGTCATCTATGCAAGTAGTATTACATGAAAGGCGCCTGCTTTGCGCCCCTAAAGGTGATGTTTTTTTGTTCCGGCACATCCAAGGACCGGTGGTATCAAAAAGCTTTTATTCATCAAAGAACAACCCAAATCAATCAACGAAAGAGATGGATCTAGCAGCACTCGCCCTGACCGAGAGAGTTAGCACCGTTGGTGGTGGGGTTCGAGACACCGTTGACACCCTCGGGGCCGCTGGCCATGTTCTCGGCAGTCTTCTTGCCCTCGGGCTTGACACCATCCTTGACATCGTCATTGATGACAGACTTGCTGGCAGAGTTTGAAGCCTTGTTCTCGACACCCTTGTTGTTGGTGGTGTAGCCAGTGTCGGAAGAATCGACATGGGCTTCCAGACCCTTACCCTCGCGGGGGTAGGACTTCATGATCTCCTTGTGCTTCTTGAGAGCGGCGTTCATCTCGGATGCCTCGACATCGTTGAGGAAGACGCAAGAGCCGAGAGGGCTGGGAACTGCAGCACGGAGCTTGCCATCACGGGTCTGGAAAAGGGTTGTCAGATGGGGTGAAAAAAAAAGAGTTGGGGATCAAATCATCTTACCTTGAGGATAGCCTTGGTGGCCTTGTCGAGGATGTCCTCGGTGAAGTGGTCGTCATCCATGGAAAGACCAACACGCGAGAAGAGGTTGAGAAGTCTCTTGTGCTCGTCGTCGCTGAGGATACCTCTGAGGTTGGCAAGAGTGGCAGAGTAAGCCATGTCAATGGAAATGGCGTGACCGTGACGGAGCGGCGGGTCAGGGATCAGCTCGTGGAGGGGAGACCAGCTGAGTGTTGTCAGTAAAGGTATGTCTGGTACAAGACGAAGGTCAACTTACGTGTGGCCGTAGGCAATAACTCTGTCAAGACCAATCTCGTGGAGGTTGGGGGTCTCAAGCTTCAACATCTCGTGGATACCAGCGCGGTTGATCTTGTCGGCAGCATCACGAACCTCCTGGGGAGCACCATCACGACGACCGAAGCCAGTGGAGATGAGCTGCTCACCGTACTTGTCCAGCAAGTTGAAGGTGTCGAGGTGGGCACAGGTGGAGATCTTGATCAACTCTGCGAAACCGTTGCGGATCTGGGCATCGGGGAGAGTGCGGAGGAAGGCAAAGTCAAGGAAGGTGTTCATGGGAGCGTGGTAGGCACCAAGACGGTTCTTGTAGTTGTCGTAGTTGACGCCAACCTTGATGGAGACGGAAGCATCAATCAGACCAATGACAGTGGTGGGCACACGGATGAAGTTGGTGTTTCTGCGGTAAGCCGCACAAGCGAAACTGTAAACGGTTAGTAATGTGCTCAAAAGTAGGGATTGACCGCTTAGGAGATATTGGCCAGAGTGCCTTATAGATCTATGGCGGTGGATCATTGTGTGTGTATTACCCGGCAACGTCGGTGACCAATCCACCACCAACGACCAGAACGGGCTCCTTGCGGTAGACACCGAACTTGTTCATCGAGTCAACGATGCTCAAGAGGGTGTCAATGGACTTGGCCTTCTCGCCGATCATGGTCTTGTGAATGGAAAGCTCGAGCTTGTAGTGGTCGAAGTACTTCTGGATCTCGTCTCCGTAAACATCAAAGATGTTGGCATCCATGACTGCCAGGGCTCTGCCCCAACGCTGGTAGCAGTCGGCCAACTGGCTGTTCTTGGGGTCAAAGACGCCATCCATGAACTCGAAGTCGTACTCGATCTTCTCATAGCCAGAGACATGGAAACCAGCCTTGGTCTCCTGGACGGTAGCGTTCATATCAGACATGATTGTGGTGTGTTGTATGCGTGTTGAACAGACGCAGGGAAAAGTTGAAAAGAGGATGAGAGGTGTTGGGATTGAAAGAAGAAGGGTGAATGGGAAGAGCTGACGGTGGAGGAAGAGGGGTTTTCATATATTCGCCAGCCACGAGATCGGCGGATATCTTGGAGCACGGCACTCGAGCCTCAAGTGCATCACGTCAACAGCTTCTCGACAGACTCACGCTAACTCTGATCCAGGTACGAAGTCTCCAGGCGAATCGCTCCGATGCACCTGCTGTCATGGGCGTGCGTCCATGGCCAACCCCGTTTGGCCGGCACAGAAACTAGCCACTACGAACTTGCACCGCCTGCACCGGCCTGGTTCGTAAACCTGTCAATCGCTGCAAGACGCAAGCCCATGAGGCTTCTGCTGCCATGGATTTGGAACACAGCGGCCATGGGAAACGTCCAATGAGGATCGGAGACCAACAGCTGAGCTTCCCTGTTAGGCTTGGGCCGTGGGGTTCATGTCGTGGGTAAGAGATCCGTCTAAACCATGTTCAGTTTAGTGACCCATACAGATCTGATGAGTTCCTGACATCAGCTCTTTAGACTCGGAGCTTTTCGTGAGACGTTTTCTGGGGTTCCCGTCTCTGCGGCTCAAAGAATGTCGTCGTTTGGTTCCAAGAAGCACGGATCCTTGGAAACACATGTAAGGCTCATCAATGGTTCGAAATCATATGATAACACATTCGTGAAGCGCATGAGCATGCAGGGCTAGAGTGGATCAACCGAAACCAAATCTATCTTGCCAGCAAAGTCGAGTTGTTTTGAAACTAGAACGATCATGCTCGAGTGTTGATGCGGGGCTCAGGTGAGGGGCAGATCTGGCTTTTGCGTCAGTGCTTCCGTTTTCAGTGACGCTTGCATGATGATTGGACTCTCCCGTTTGAGAGTCTAGCAGCTTCTTGCAGGTTTACCCCTCCTCTTAGCTCCAAAGATCGCGTCTTCGCGAGCGATCTTCTTTGGGTCGTCAACACATAGTGGGGCTCGTCGCGTCACCCCGATAGCTCAGCTCTTGGAGCTCCTGCCACGTAGTGCTTCGCTTGGAACCCGAGTGAATTGGAATCAATCGTTTTGTGCAATTGCTTTGGAAACTCGTCGACTCGATACTAGAAACACGCAAACCTCAAAATCCACACAAGAAACATTACAATGGCAGAATTTGACCAGAGCAAGGCCTACGCCGAGCAGGAGGAAGTCTTCTTTGATGATGGCCGCGAGCTCGAACTCCTGCACTACATCTACGGAAAGCCAGAGATTGAGGAGATTCGTGGTAACCCTCAGAAGGTCCTGGCTGCCATCGATGAGTTTGCGCGGACGAAGAAGTACCTCATGAACGTGGGAGAAGACAAGGGCAAGATTGTCACCGAGTTGATCTCAGAGGTCAAGCCCGAGACCATGGTACTATTCCTCGAGAACCAACTACGAAAGATATGGGAAGCTTACAAAATACGCAGGTCGAGCTGGGAGGCTACATTGGTTACTCTTGCATTCTCTACGCCGACGCTGTGCGCAAGGCTGGTGGTAAGCGTTACTTCAGTCTCGAAAGAGATCCTGTCTTTGGTGCCGTTATTTCCTCGCTGGTCGACCTGGCTGGCCTGGGAGATCTCGTCAAGGTCATCATTGGCTCCAGCGCTGTCTCAATCAAGAGACTGCACACCGAAGGTACTCTCAAGCACATTGACATGATGTTCCTCGACCACTACAAGCCCGCATACAAGACCGACCTCAAGCTTTGCGAAGAGCTCAAGCTCGTAACTCCTGGATCAGTGCTGGCGGCCGACAACGTCATTAAGCCTGGAAACCCACCGTACCTTGAATATGTCCGCAGCACTGTCGCTGAGAAGCGTAAGGCCGCGGAAGCCTCCTCGGACGAGAGCAACCCCGATGCCAGATTCGCCGACAGAACCGCCAAACAGTACGCCAACAGACAAACAGAGGAGAAGCTGCAACAGTCCAAGGGCAACCCCAACCTGGTCTACGACAGCAAGCTGGTCAACAGCTACGAGCCTTCGGGAGTCCCAGTAAGTTGAACGTCATTTCCAGAGTCAGACAAACAGCCATTGACGTGTTCACAGGACGGCGTCGAAATTACTCGCTGCACTGGAGAAGAGTCCTCTTAAAGAGAGCCCGTGCTTCAGAGCAACCGATCTCGCGGGAGCAGAGCCTCCGGGGGCGACCACGATTTAATGTATACATGCGCCATACATCTTAGTACACGATTCTAGGGGAGGAAACGAACATGAAGAATATCGATCACATAGAATTGGCTCAGCAGACTACAAGAGATACCCAAATGTATCCCGAGTAAAAAATTGCTTCATTTGCAAATTTCACATGCAGATCTGCACAAGCTGTAAACACAGAATTGTGAAAATATGCAGGGCACAGAAGCTGGAGCTCTACCCCTCTGCCCCTCGAAAACTTCTCTGGGCTTTGTTGAACTGCCGTTTCTTCTCCCTTCGACTCCTCTCAACGATCGGATCTGTTGACCGTCCAATTCATCTTCCTGAAGGAAGCACTGACGCGATCGAACTCAACTACTTCCAACCAAGATTTCGTGTACAATATCGCTTCTAGGGTTTAGCCGCATCTCGAGGCAATCCGAGGTCTCAGATCGATGACGTTTGTCTAGCGGAAAGCATGTGAAAACGGGAGGAGCTATCCACCGAGCTATCGCGGAGCTATCGTGATCAACAAACATGGATCCTCAAATTCCATGATCTAGTTGTGACAGTGACACCTAGGCTCACAATCCTTTCGCTAACCTCCTGCGATTGCTGCACACTACCTGGAGCTGCTCCTTTCTCGAGGTGTCCCTCGCTCTTACTCTCGTGCAGCCACCATGCTTACTGCTGAGTCGTCTCGCTTTGCGCATGCATTGCAGAACCTCAAGCTGCTGGCATTGAGCTTCTTCTTCCTACCACTTGATACCTTTATCCTCTTTTTCAGCTATGCGATCCGCATTCTCGTCGCGTTTCCAGCGACTTCGCATCGCGCCAGAGTGCGGTCGACTTACACGCGCTACTTCGAGCCCCGCACCGTCTTGGTGACTGGCGTAGGCATGACCAAGGGCCTCGTCCTGGCTCGCCTATTCTTTATCGCTGGCCATAATGTTATTGGGGCTGATTTCGAGCCGCCGTTCTTACCAATCACCTGCGGACACATGTCTCGTTCGATAAAGGCTTTCCACCGTCTTGCCAAACCTGATGGCACCAGAGAAGGCTCGGCCAGATACTGTCAGAGTATTCTGGACATTGTCCGAAAGGAAAAAGCCGACTTGTGGGTCAGCTGTTCTGGTGTAGCGAGCGCTGTCGAAGATGGTCAAGCCAAGGAGATGATCGAGCTGCTCACAAAGTGCAAGGCGGTGCAGTACAACGTGGCCACAACACAGAAGCTACACGAGAAACACTCCTTCACTGAGTACACCAAGTCGCTCGGACTCACCGTCCCCGAGACCCACACGATTACATCCAAAACTGCTGCTCTGAGAGTCCTCGAAGATGTGCGACCTTCAGGCAAGAAGTTCATCATGAAGTTCATTGGCACAGACGATTCTGTCCGCGGCGATATGACTTTGTTGCCATTCGACTCCGCTTCCGCAACAAAGGCTCACATTTCCCGCCTTCAGATCTCTGAGAGTCGTCCTTGGATCCTACAACAGTTTATCGACGGCCCCGAGTACTGCACTCATGCATTGGTTGTTCGTGGAGAAGTCAAGGCTTTCACAGCTTGTCCCTCTGCAGAGTTGTTGATGCATTACGAAGCACTTCCCCCAGATTCATCTTTGAGCCGCAACATGCTACGCTTCACACAAGAATATGCAGCAAGTGATCCTGAGAACTTTACGGGTCATTTGTCATTCGATTTCTTAGTTGACCGCAAAGAGGCAGAGCGTGCACGAAGAGACCCCAACATGGTCGTCACGCTGTATCCCATCGAGTGCAATCCGCGTGCGCATACTGCCGTTGCCTTGTTCAACAGTACACCCGAGATGATCGAGAAGGGTTACATGTCTCTCTTAGAGGAGCCGACCACACCCAAGGAAGAAGGGACCAACGGAGCATCTTACACTCCGCCAGTGTATCCCCACCAACCAGGAAAATATTACTGGATTGGCCACGACTTGACAACATGCGTCATACTGCCTGTTCTTTCGCTCCTCAAGATCCATGGCAATAGCTTCGGTGAAGCCTTCGAGCATTTTGGAACCTTCCTCGAGCATCTGTTCTTCTGGAGAGATGGCACCTACGAGATCTGGGACCCCCTTCCCGCTTGGTGGCTGTACCACGTCTACTGGCCAATCCAGTTCGCTAAGAGCCTTGTGACAGATTTCAGATGGAGCCGAATCAATGTCAGCACTACGAAGATGTTCGGCTGCTGATTTCATACAAGAGATGGAGTGATGAAGTCACGATATACACGATACACGGGGAGCAGCAGCTGAAACTGTTGTAAGGAGTTGCGAGCGGACATGTTGATATCCGATAGTACTTTCAGCGGAGACTTGTTTAGGTAGGTTGAGTACACCAAGACTTAGGGTCATGTAAAAGACTCGCAAATGTCAGCACCACATTGGATAGATTGTTTACTGTAGGTAATTCAATTGTCGACTTTTCGTGCAGCCAGCTCATGACTCGCGAGTTTTGTAAAGTCACATTGTAAAACGATGATGTCACCCCCCAGCGGAGTTATGGAGCTTAGAGAGACATAACACCGACTGCTTAATCAACTTTTAAAGTACTCACCTCTCTTCACAGTACATATCTTCGTGCCTGTGACTTAACCTTGACCTCCTCAATCAAAACCGAAGTACACACACTCATATCTGAACACAACCACAACAATTGCAATGTCGGAATCTCAACTTCATCACGCTGGTATCAAACACTCAATGATCGAGATCAACATAGAGGCAAATCTAACATAATATTCCTATAGGCTTCAAGTTCACTCCTACTATTCACAACGATACCTACGACTTCATCTCAACGAAGACACAAAATCTGGAAGGCAAGCGAGTGTTCTTGACTGGTGCTTCCAAGGGCATTGGCAAAGAAACAGCTCTATCCTTCGCTCGGGCTGGTGCCTCTAGCATCGCACTGGGTGCCCGTAGCTCTCTCTCGGACCTAGCTTCTGAGGTAGAGAAGGCAGCAAAGGATGCTGGACATGCCGCGCCCAAGGTCATCAGCATCAAGCTAGACGTCACGGACGTATCAAGCACCGAGGAGGCAGCCAAGACTATCAAGAGCGAGTTCGGTGGTCTTGACTTCCTTTTCAACAATGCCGGATATCTCGAGGACTTCAAAAAGATTGCTGAGAGTGACCCTGATGAGTGGTGGAAGACACAGGAGGTCAATATCAAGGGTCCCTTCTTGGTCGCTCGTGCGTTCATTCCCGTTCTGCTGGACACCAAGGATGGCGACAAGACTATCATCAACACCAGCTCCATCGGTGCTCACGTCATCATGCCCGGTGCTAGCTCTTACCAATCGACCAAGCTCTCCCTTCTCAGACTCGGCGAATTCATTCAGACAGAGTATGCTGATCAGGGCATCCTCTGCTACGGTATTCACCCCGGAGGCGTTATGACCGAGCTGGCTAGCAGGATGCCCAAGGAAAGCCACCACGTGCTTTGCGATCAACCACAGCTGGCTGCTGACACGGTTGCTTGGCTTGTCAATGAGAAGAGAGAATGGCTTGCCGGCAGATACGTCAGCGTCACTTGGGACATGAAGGAGTTTTTGGAGAAGAAGGATGAGATTGTGAAGAAGGATTTGCTAAAGGTTCGTATGCTTGTAGAGTAAGCACTGTTATGTTACTACACCCAGTACTCGGGTTCGTAATCATATACAAATAAAGTATCCACCAATCTTGAATTGTAGACCAGGTTCATGCAGCGTTCCAAGGCGACTGGTGTCACCCTGTCTGACATTCGAGATTCGGTTTTTTTTTTTTTTCTAGACACATATGGAATCAGATACAACATTGGAACACGATCTCTTTGCATCAGAGCTACTCATCCACTCCAATCTCTATCATCTCAATGTCCCAAATCTTCCCAATAGTTTACGCTGAATGGAGGTGTGCTTGTGTTTTGTTTCTTGGTGCATTTTCTCCAAGTGATTGTGAAAAAGTATCACTTTGGTAAAGATCAATAACAAAGCACTTGAGAAGCTCAATGCGTATCTTACCACATATTTAGATACATTTCAGATACTTCGAGTATATTTAAGATGGAGAAAATTGACCGTGTTGTAGTTTATGCCATTTGTGATATCAGCAGCACCTGTTGAGAGTACAACCCTGGCTATCATGATCAGGATGCACAAAACGTTTTCCACACACCTGACGTTGCAAACGCGTGAGCATCATTTATGCATTTTCAGACATGACGAGAATCAACTATCAGGGAGAAGATGGAGCAGGCTCAACATTGAAACTACCTGTACCCCAAATTCCCTGCTCGTACATTGGTGGAGTCCATTCAGCCGCCCACTTGTCCAATATAGGGAATCGAAGAGCTTCCAGCCCGAAACGATGAATCTCATCCTGCCACAGTCTCGTAGAGAATAACTTCTGGGTGTGCGCTTGGGGAACTGGATAGTAGAGTCCTGGAGTGCTAAAATCGATATCATCGATGATTCTTGACGCACCAAGGCCGCCGGTGCCGCCATTATCACGCCGCCAGCGGTCCCACTTGTTGGTCCAAAACATCCCCAATGTGCCAATGTGTTGTTGCTGGTTATGGGAGAGTTCAGTTTGCGGTATGGAAAACTGGGTGATGGCCTGAGGGTTTCCGCGAAAGATAAAGGAACTAACTACGTGTCCCACCTCGTTGGCTCTATCACCGGCGAAATAGGGTTCCCAGACTTGAGGTGTGGAACCTGCAACAGGAGACACTACTGCGGTATAATCAAAGTAGGCAGCGTTGACTGCATGCGTGAATTCGTGAACGATCGTATCTGCCATAAGAAGTGTACTGCGGATTATTGCGCTTTCCTCGTCAATAATGATGGTGTCTTGGAGAGGTATTTCCGCAAGGAATTGTGTGTCGTTGATGAACCTTCCAAGCCCAATCTTCGAGGGATGACCGCCCAGATACATTCGCAAAGCGTCGGTGTATCCTCTGCTTACATGACATACGCTGCACCGAGTGCTAGTCGGAAATATTAGCCACATTCAGCAAAGAACGCAGACGAAACGTACGCTGGCCCTCTCGCACCTTCTATCGTGTTATCATTATCATCTACCATTGCCTGTGTGACACCGAAAGCGCCGAATCTTTGCATCATTATTTCCTGAGGCTGCATACACCATCTCATAGAATTACGCATATCGACTAGTCGGTTATAAGTGTTTCTCAGTCCAGCTGCGCTGAGTGGATCGCTGATATTAAAGACGGGACAAATACCAATATGTGGGATCATACGACATGGCATCTGACGAGTCGGAATTGTGAGTCCAGCAAAGAAGTGTAGAGTTTCTGGATCATCTAGAATGGCAGACGCTAGACGTAGTGCCGGTTCCATGAGTTTGTATTCGTCGGGCAACAGGTTGTGCCACATGTCTTCTCTCAGAACAGGATGTATTGGTTGATCGTCCGTAATTTTCGCAAGGCGGCCTAATGGCAAGTAAAATTGTCCAGGAGCAGAATAAGCTGTGCTATTGACAAAACCAGCCGCTGCCATGACCTGAAACCCCCATTTATGTAAAAGAGGATGCCAATCTGGAACTTGACTTGGAGGACCAATCTTCAAGTCCCTGCCTGAAGCGATAGGATCCTCCGAATCGAGTTCGAGCTGTGTATATTTCCCAGGCTGGTAAGGATGCACGTCGAATCTGTTAGCCCGGCGGTTCAGCCTGGCAATATAGTCACTTTGGTGAACCCCTGGAGGAGCCAAAGCCGGTGGATCTGGAATCAATCGAGGTGACATTGTTGCCGGTAGTTACGTATCCGCCAGTTGACATGCGGAAAGCTGAGATTCTCTACGCCGCCGGTAAACATATCCATGGCTTTCAGATGACTGGAGCAAGGACAACTGCTCATTGTTTGACAACGACTCTGGACCGGATGCGGAAACTGATGTCACAAAGAGCCCTGCTATTCTAGAATCCTGGCAACACCAAAGAACAAGCGACTCGACTGGTCTTTGATTTCTTTGTTCCATCAAAGAATCAACTAGATCAAGACGGATGACAGCAAAGGCAGTTTTTGCACAGTGCAGTCCTCGTGAGCTGGGCAGTGTGTGAGACTCGTAGCAATGCAAAGAGATGTAGTTGGCCGGTAGATGGATGTTTGTAGCGCTCAGAGTTTGGTCGGTCGTCAAGGCGTGTGTTTATGGCGCATATGGCCACGTTTGATGGTTGGTCCTAGACCAACGGTACTTCCGAACCTGATGAATCCATGCTGCAGGGTTACACGCAGCTGTTCTCGCGGAGAGTCTATCGAGACGGCGAATTTGCTGCAACTTGCAGCCACATCATGCAAGGCACCACAATATCGTGCGACCAAGACAAGCCTTGGAAAAATAGAAGCTCATGCTGACAACTTGACAAGCTCATCCAGCAGCAGTACTGATGTCTTCCTCTTCGTCTTCCTCAATTCCGAACAGAACCTTGAGCCAGAGACTGCAACCCTTGCAGCCGGTGATGAGTTCTCCGTAGCGCGATTCTTTCTCCAATTCGTCCTCGGTAATGACAAAACCACGATCTTGGCCACACCTGCAACCTCTCCACCATTCGCCAGTCTCATCGTCGTAGTCTAAATCATCCAGATCTACAATGTCGAGTCCGGTATGAAAGATTTTGTCGTCGTCCTTGTTGCGCGCCTGCTGGAGCCGTATTTCACGATCATAGTCTACTTTGGTGTCGGGGTCAGACAAAGTTTTGTAAGCGACTGTGATGGAATCCACGGTTTGTGATGCGCCTCCAGTCTGCGCCTTGTCCGGGTGATGTTCAAGCAAAGCTCTTCGGTATGCTTGCTTGATGTCCTGGGCGGTCAGGCTCCCATCGAATTGGCGATGACCTAAACCTAGCGCCTCATAGTGATTCGCCATGAATAGCAACAAATCACTGCTTCCAGTACAAACAGCTTTTCTTTGTCACCATCGCTTCGTGGTGACAGGATTCCTGGTGACAAGACTTTTTCGTCGCCAAGCAAATATTGTTGCCCCGCCTTTGCTCAATACGGCAAGGCGTTCCTGATCAGCAAACGGGGCGGATCGATGTCGAACGCTGCTGCTGCAACATCAACCGGCAGAAGCATGCCGCCGCCACACATCGGCTGAGCTGCATCGTCATCGAAGACTACGAGAACGTGGATTAACCTTGTCGTCGCACAGCAGAGCGTGTTCGCCGCCTTCCACTGCGGTATGGCACCAATGTCAACATTCACAAGCGATGTGCTGGCCCCATGTCAGGAGGACAATGTCCACATATAGCCTCATGAGACTATGAGAGACAGTTCTCGATGCGAATACGATCCTTACCGTCACGCTATTACATGCGATCGCCCACTTGACATCCTTCTCTTGGGGACCACTGTCCCGACTTGTCCGACTTGGGGTTGAACGTCTGGACACGCCAACATTTGGCGAACAGCGGCGGCCCAACAAAGGCTTTTCTGCCTTTTCCTTTGGCTCTTGGCCGCGCGGACCTGAGTTTTTCCTCAACTTTGTTGACTGAGCCCTCCACGCGATGATGCCGTACCTGCAGAGGTGGGCGTCATGGTACTATTTTCGGTGCCCATCCGTCGCCCACGACCGCCATAGTTTGCACCGTCTTGGTTCGTCATGCGACTAACCCATTATTTTCCCCACAAGAAACTTCATGCTCTTTGCCGGAAGGCGGCAGGACCGATGTACATGGTAGACTTTCCTATGTTGTCGTCACGATGGCCCACAAGGTACAAAACAGCTCGGTTCCTTCTCCAAGTCGATTTCCTTTTCTCAAGCTTGTGTCTTTTTCTATCATCACCAACAAACTCATCAAGGAAGTCCTTCGTTATTCTTCCTTAGGATATCAATCATGAGATCCTCTATTCTTTCTCTCGTCGGCGGTGCCTCGACCGTCCTGGCTGCTGCTCGTGGTTTCAACTATGGCTCGCAGGGCAACACTCTGGAGACCTTTGAGGCCCAGTTCCGCACCGCACAAGGTCTCGAGACCACCAGCGGCTGGAACAGCGCCCGTCTTTACACTATGATCCAGGAGGGTACTGCCAACACTGTCATTAGCGCCATTCCCGCTGCTATTGCTACCAACACTACCCTTCTCCTTGGTCTCTGGGCCTCTTCGGACCAGGCCGTCTTCAACAACGAGCTTACTGCTCTTAGAAATGCCATCAACCAGTACGGATCTGCCTTCTCAGACCTCGTTGTTGGTATCTCAGTCGGTAGCGAGGACCTTTACCGTATCTCGCCCACTGGTATTGCTGCCAACTCTGGTTACGGTCAGTCTCCTGACGTTCTCGTCAACTACATTGGTCAAGTCAGATCCGCCATCTCTGGCACCGTCCTCTCCAGCAAGCCCGTTGGTCACGTCGATACCTGGAACGTCTACACCAACACTTCCAACGCTGCCGTCATTGCAGCTTCTGACTTCCTTGGTCTTGACGAGTACCCTTACTACGAGAACACCAACGAGAACTCCGTTTCTAACGCCGCTACTCTCTTCTTCAACGCCTACAATGCTGTTGAGGGTTCAGCCCAGGGCAAGCCTATCTGGATCACTGAGAGCGGTTGGCCCACCACCGGCCCTACCGAGAACCTCGCTGTTCCCAGCACTGAGAACGCCGAGACTTACTGGAAGGCCGTTGCTTGCGAGTTGATCAACCGCAACATCCCTACCTGGTGGTACATCCTCCAGGACCAGGCTACCCCCAGCTTCGGTGTCGTTGCTTCCGGCGAGCAGCCCAAGTACGACCTCTCATGCCCTAGCGTTGCCACCAGCAGCTCTGCCGCCCCTACCAGCTCTGTTGCCAGCGCTACCATGCCCACCTCTGCCGCCGCCAGCACCACCCTGAACATCAGCAACGCCGTTCCCTCTGCCGGTTACGTCTCTTCATCTGGAGCCACTAGCCAGGCCGCTGCCTCTTCAGTCGCTTCATCAGTTGCCTCTGTTGCCCCTTCGGTTTCGTCCGCTGTTTCTTCCGCCGCATCTGCCGCAAGCTCCGTCATTGCATCTTCGCTTCCCGTTGGCTCTGCTGGTAGCTCTGCCGCTGGTACCACAGTCATTCCGGTCACCACCAAGGCTGCCACCTCGGTTGCTGACGATGGCGAGACCGTCACCGTCTTCTCCACCACCTTGATCACCGTCACTAACTGCGGTTCCACTGTTTCTGAGTGCACCACCACCGGCATGTCGACCGCCATTTCTGCCAAGCCCAGCGTCACATCCGCTGCTGCCTCGACCGTCGTTCCCAGCGGTACCCCCGCTGCATCCGGCTGCCCTGCAGACATCAACGGTGCTTACCAGTACCCTCACCTGATCGTCCCTGTTGACTCCAGCAACCCCAGCAAGGCCTACGGTACTCAGTACAACGGCACCATTAGCCCCAAGGTTTCGACCATCTTCAACTTCGACATCCCTGCCTCTTACGCTGGCAAGACTTGCTCAACCGTCTTCCTCTTCCCTCAGCTTAACCAGCTCGAGACCTCCAGCTACTCCTTCAACGACCAGGGTGGTTTCACCATCGCTGTCCTGAACGGTGTTGCTGACGAGTCGACCACCTACTCGAACGCCCCCGCTGTCGCCAAGCAGATCGGCTCCGTTGACCAGCTCAAGCGTGGCTCTTCCCACACTCTCAGCATGGATGCCTGCCCCGCTGGCACCAGAGTCTCGTTCGAGGTTACCTCCACTGGTGGCCTCGACCTCGAGTTCTTCCAGGACTACAACCCCTCTCCTCTGGGTCTTTACGTCCGTGCCTGCTAAGCGCATCGCCTCTGATCAATAGTAATTAGAAGGCTTATTGTTGGATACTTCTTTTCCTCATCCAGCATAATGAAAGAACAAAAAGCACGCGTTCATAATGTAATTATTCTATTACCTAGCATGTTTTACGAAACACTTCCTTAGATGCATCAACTGTACAAATACAATACCTCGCATAGAGGATCACTTTAAATCATTCATTCTTCCACTCACTGTGAATCCAATGGACTCATCGAGCAAGCTATGATTCTGTAATTACAAGCAGGTCTCTGTTGTATAGATGAATAAGAAATCAACAACCTCGGTATTTTTGGTCGTGCACAGTCGATGAGAGAGAAGTTCAACGTGCGGAGTGCACCGGGAAGTCCTCCGGCATCGCCGGGCTGCGACTTCCGAACCATCTTGGTAGTTACATCATCCCGGATATCCAAAACAATAAAACGATGATAAAGCAAAAAGTCCAGCCAAGAGGGGAAGGAACGTCCCGGATAGCTCTGAGTCTGACAAGATAGATCATACAGCTTTCCTCATCCATCCCATCTGTTGCTTGTCTGCCTCTCGTACTTGATACCGTAAGAGTGAATCATGCTCGCCTTGAGGAACGCGACTCTGCCGCGGACGCTGGCTTCTGGTGTTTCGCGACAGTACGAGTCGACTGCCGCGGCTGCTGTGTTGAGAGGACATAATCAGGATACTGCGTCGAGGACTAATGCTGGTCAACTGACTTCGAGAACGCAAGCACGTTTCGTGACGAGGAGTATTGAGAGCAACAAGGGAGGTGAGTAACATCCACATCTCCAACATGTCATCTTTGAAGCCTTCTAACAACCTTGATCAGATCGCGAACGTGTTGTCGTCCTCGGCTCAGGTAAGTTGCTCCTCGATTTCCCGCTCACCAGTTCCATGTCTAACCTATGTGCCAGGCTGGGCTGGCTATACACTTGCTCGCGACCTCGACCCTAAGAAATACCAAGTCGTCGTCGTATCACCTCGTTCCTACTTCGTCTTTACCCCCCTGCTCGCATCGACCTCAACAGGTACCCTCGAGTTCCGTACAGCACTCGAACCTGTCCGCTCTCGCCGTACCAAGGTCGAGTTCTTTCAAGGCTGGGCCGACTCGGTCGACTTCGCAGCCAAGACATTGAGCATAGAGGAAGCAGTCGAGAGTCCATGGCAAGGTGTTGCATTGGCGGGCGATGGTAGTGAAAATCAAGATGCGAATCAGTTGGAAAAAGAGAAGAGTGTCAAGGCGAAGAAGGGCAAGATGTTTGAGATGAGTTACGACAAGTTGGTAGTGGCTGTGGGTTGCTACTCGCAAACCTTTGGAACACCTGGTGTCAAGGAAAATGCCTATTTCCTCAAGGACGTTGGTGATGCCAGAAAGATTCGCAACAGGATGTTGTCTTGTGAGTTGTGGTCTCCACTGATGGCATTCCCAATATCACTAACATTACGCTAGGCTTCGAGACAGCCTCTCTTCCAACAACTAGCGACGAAATGAAGAAGCAACTCCTCAACTTTGCCGTTGTAGGAGGAGGCCCGACTGGAATCGAGTTCTCCGCCGAACTCCACGACCTGATCAGCGAAGACATGGCCAAACTCTATCCCGAGCTGATGCAATACTACAAGATCACCGTCTACGATGTCGCCGAAAAGGTGCTCAGCATGTTCGACGACAAGTTAGCCAAGTTCGCCATCGAACGCTTCACCCGCGAAGGCATCGACGTCAAGACCTCTCACCACGTCAAAAGTCTACGCCGCGGTGCGCCCAAGAAGCTCAAAGAAACAGCTAGTGGTGATGAAGTCATCAAGGACGAAGCAAGCTGTTACACACTCGACCTCAAAGAAGAAGGCGAAGTAGGCGTGGGCATGGTAGTCTGGTCCACAGGTCTAATGATGAACCCCTTCATCAGCAAATCCCTCGCCAAACCCTACACCATTCCCATATCCAGCGCCGCAGTGGAAACACCTTCGGATGCTAAAAGCTGGAACATCTCTACTCACCCTCGCAGTGGTGGCATCATGACAAATGATCGATTGAGAGTAATCATGCAACCCTCAGACCAAAAGGCCGACGACAAAGACACAGGCAGAGCCATCATCAACGACGTGTACGCTCTAGGCGACTGCGCCATCATGGAAAACTCAGCCTACCCAGCCACAGCTCAAGTAGCCAACCAAAAAGCTCGCTGGTTAGCCAAACAACTGAACCGCAATACCATCGACGCCAACGGATTCACCTACAAAGATCTAGGCGTCATGGCATATGTAGGCAACTGGAATGCCATTATGCAATCTTCAGGCGGAGATGTGAGTGGAAGAGTGGCATGGTTGATCTGGCGCGGTGCGTATCTGGCAAAGAGTGTTAGTTGGAGAAACAGGATTTTGATCCCGACGTATTGGTTTGTTAATTGGGTGTTTGGTAGAGATATCTCGAGGTTTTGAGGGGGAATGGTGAAGACGAGCGGTGGAGTAACGAGGACGTATTTGTATATAGAGATGGCATTGAAGCTGAACTCCCTTCTCCTGGTCAGGCTTGACATGATTGTCCAAAGACACAATACTGTTGGGAGTCGACGACGCGTCCGGTGAGAGCCAGTAAATCCCCCCTCTCACTGGCCACCCTTGATCCCAGAACCATCGTGTCTTGCAGCAGGCATATTCCGCATGAAAGAGGAGGTAGGAGTGAATAGGTATCCTGGTCATATATACCTGCTAGTTATACGCGAAAACGCACCATCTATTACATACTCTGTTCTTGGAATGCCACGCAGAAACACCTGGTTCCGCTTTATAATCTTGGCCTGGCTTGCCCCGAATAACTCCTAATAGCCAGTCAACCTAGGTCGTGATATAACGTGAAAAGGGGTCGTTGATTCATGGGTACTTTTTCGATTCGATACGCTCGGGAATGTTTTCGGCCTTGTCCTTGCCCTCGAGGATGTCTAGGTAACGAGTTAGCACGTAGTTTCACATGGACAATAGTTGTTCCGGTTGACTTACTGTAGATGGCAGTGAATAGAGGGAACTCATCCTCAAGGCCTTGCTTCTTCAAGAAGTTGTTGACGTCGGCAGCGGTACTGGTACCTTGCAACTTTTGGCCGTTGAGCTCTTGCTTCTCAACCTCATCAATGGTCATGCCGCGCTCGACGCTCATCTTTGCGCATCGGAAGTTACGGCCACCACTGCAGCTAGTGATCAAGTCTGCTACACCGCAGCTCTCCTCGGTGAAGGTCTCAGTGCGGACGGAGTCGGCAAAGAACATCTTGCCGAACTTGACTTGTTCCAGGATACCGACACGCATGACGGCTGCCTTAGCATTGTCACCCCAGCCGAGGCCATCAACAAAACCAGCGCCCAGAGCGACGATATTCTTCAGAGCACCGCCAAGCGACACGCCAGCAACATCCGAGACCATGCGAACGTGGAAGTAGGGTCTGTGGAAGATCTTCTTGACGTTGTCGTGACTAAGAGGAGGGTACTCGGTAGGCAAAGGGAAGAGCTTGATCTTCTGGTGCTGATCTTGCTTGCCGCTCAGCTGAGAGAGGTCGATCTCGGAAGAACGAGGCGAGCCCTTAGGGGTAGGTTGCTGACTATCCATGGAAGGAGGGTCGTATGCGACGGTAGTCTCTGAAAACTTCTCAAGAGCGACCTCAGTAGCAATATTGGCACCGGATAGGGCGCCGCAGTAGATGTTCAACTTGCGACCGATCCATTCCGAGAAGAGCTCAATGCCCTTGTCCGACACCTCGACACCCTTGATACAAGAGATACCGCGAGCATAAGGCAGAATCTTGCCCTGAAGCGTGTTGCATGTCTTCTCGATGAACTGATGAGGCAGGTTGAAGATCAGGATGCTGGCGTCCTTGACGGTATCTTCGAGCGAGGCATTGGCGATGATGTTCTTGGGCAGAGCAACGTTGGGTAGGTATTTGACGTTCTCGTGGATGTCGTTGATGATGTGGGTCAATTTCTGCGCCTTGTCGTCGCCCTTGTAGTGTTTCGACTCTTTCGGAATGGGGACCTCCTCTTCAAAGACCCACATCTGGACATCCTGCTCGAACAGGTCGCTGTTGGCTTGCGTGTTCTCGGCGACGACTTTGGCGATGGTAGTGCCCCTGGAAGCTGTCAGTCTCTCCGAATCTCAGAACTACGGCAATGTGCTTGTCGCAGAGCAAGGTGCTTTCCAAAAGCATTGTGCCTTGCGACAGCCCTGCTTCCAAGCTTGATCGTCCTTGGGGAGGCTGCTAATCACGTACCAGTTGCCGGAGCCAACAATGGCCACCTTGTGCTTCTTCTGATATGCTCCGAGGGTTGCCATGGTTCGTTGTTGTCCTAGGAATGACAGTTTAGGGATTCGGGTTGGCGACTTGTGGGTGAACGGGAGGGGGAGATTGCTGGGGAAGAAGCGGTGATTAGATTTGGTGAGGAAGGAGCGACACAAGCAGGACTGGGCTCTTGCAATAAGTATCTCTGGCATTCCCACAAGGGCGGATCTTACAGCTGTTCGTTGGGACTAGACACGGTAATTGACTGAGTAGCACAGAGCTCGTCACTGGCCTATGAACTTTTTTGATCCGTTCTCCACAAGACGTCACTCGTTGTTAATGAAGCGTGCCGACCTGCTGGTCAAGATCGCCGCCGCAGGGCTCATCAGAGAAGACATCTAGATTCCTTTTGTTCTGACTTCATCGTGCGAGTCCACTCAAACCGTTCCTCATCAACCGCCCTCCGTGAACAAAGCCTACAGGCTCCACTGATATCTTTCTTGTGCTATCTACCTACGTGCCAGGTCCAGTACACCGTTATCTCGTTTATCCAAGATTATGTGCGACATTGCCCATACGCTCCCCCAGCTCCATGCTGCCCTGTGCTTCCAACTTAGATTTGATTGGTTCGGACATGTATTATCGCAGGTCAATTGTTTTCATCACAACAACCGAGAACATAGATATGGTCAATCAATGATGTCCATTGAGTCATTAACTACTGAGAAACAAAAGGCATCGCTATGGATGCGTAGAATAGAAAGCCCTTTTCGACCCAAAAAGAACAACTCCGTCGCTGGTAATGTGGTGAATAAAAACGCCTGCTCTCATGACCGGTACCATTCGTATAATGTGCCGTGATTACTTCTTCCAATAATGTCCCTCTGTATTAAACAGTCCACGTCAAGATAGTCTTCTGACTCCATTTACAGGGCGTAGGCGAAGAGACCGAACAGAGAAGCAACAAGAGCACCGTTGCCGACGGTGATAGCGCTGGCGGCACCGGTAGAGCTGGCGGAAGCAGCACTGGCGGAAGCAGACGAAGCACCACTAGCCACGGCGCTGGTAGCGCTGGCGGCAGCGCTGGAGCCACTGGAGGCAGCAGCAGAGCTGGATGAGGAAGCGGCAGAGGAGGTGACAATGCTGGCGGCGGTCTCACCACCACAGGTGATATCTGAGCACTGGTCCTGAGCAGTGGCGTTTCCGGCGTTGGTTGCAAGACATTGGCCCTTGTACTGGTTACAGATGAAGGTGCTGAGAGAGCCGTCGTACTTGGACATGTCAGGCGACTGTCCGTTGTTGCAAGTGCAGACGTAGGTCAGAGCATTCTAGAATTGTGTTAGCATGATGCTCAAAACAATGTACAAACGTGGTTGCTTACCTGGTCACAAGAGTTGGTCTTGTAGGAGTTGGCACACAGAGTGTTGCAGGTGTTGAACTCGGAGCGGCACCAAGCAGCTCTGGTGGTGGACTCGACCGAGTTAGGGTCGATGGTGTAGTTGCCGGTCTGGACCTGAGCAACGGCAAGGCCAGAGAGGGCCGATGCGGCGAGGAAGATGGAAGAGTAGAGCATGTTTGCAACAAAGATCTACGGGCTCAAGCGTTAGATGCGACGGCTCTGGGGATGATGAACATGGAGGATTGCGCGTTCATGCAAGTCATGGTGGACAAGGCGAACATGGCGCTCGGATCAGGGAGGCACTTACTTGTGAATTAAGAGTCAATGATCTGCTGTCGTCTCGTGTAGTCGAGTTTTGATTGAAGCAAGAAGGCAAGAGGATGATATTTTGAACGGAGGGAGAAGGAGAACGGTCGATGGGGACAACAGGCATAAATACGTGCTGAGGGCAGGAAACAGCGTGGATGCCGCGCCGCCGAACCGTGGCAACCAACCATCACGCTAACCCGAAATTCATCTATTCTCATCTCCGCTCTCATCTATCCGTACCTGTCTTTCTGCCTCTAATCGTGCCCATGAAATTGTTTGCTGCTACCGGCCTCTCCTTTTCTCTGTCTCGCAATAACCCTGCCAGTTCTGCAAGATGTCAAGGACATGTGTCTCCCGATTTCAAAGATGTGACACTCCCAGCCATCTCTATCTCTTGCCTTGCATGAACTCTATCCTGTTTCTTTGCCAATGGATCCGCATCTCGGTCTTGGACTTGGCGGCCTTTATCGCGCAGAGCTAGCTGTCCAACTTTACACACGCGGGGCAGTTGCTGGTCTCTGCGGCTCATGGCTCTGAGCTCTACTTTTTTGATCGATTCTACTCATTCGATTCTTCTGTTGCGCGACCTTTGACGATATGTACACAACCCAAGGCTCGATCGCGAACAGTGTCGTAAAGGTGTCACTTTTATGCAATGCTCCAAGCCAACTTCCACATCGCTGTCGATAACCGTAGGCTGAAACGGCTCAGTTTACTTGGTGCATCGGCAAGGTTTGAAGTATGCAAGCAACACTCGCGCCGACCACTCTAGCCGCTTTAAACTCCCAGCCTTGACGCGACGACGGCCGAGGAAGCGAGGACGTCTACGAAGCTGCAATTCTTGCCGCAAATACCAACCATCTTGCCACCGGTAGACGTCTTGCCGCGAGGCTCTTGGCATAAGATTAGGATGTTGCTCCGTGGAGGATACACGGTGATACCTCTTTTGGCATCGAGATCTGCATTCATCTGTCGGAGGTTCTGGGGGCCAAGCCGGAGCATCATGCGCATACATCCGGCAGGGACGACCTTCTCAAGTGACACTCGTCTCGTAAAGAGCAAGAGGAGCATATATCGACAGTTGTAGAACACTCTTGTCATGCAGTTGTAGAGCTTTCAATACAAATTCTTGTCAACTGACAACGAGGACGTTCCCTTAGTCTGAGCCTGCTGTGAAGTGATTGGTGTTTTATGAAGCCATGACGTGAAATTTGCGCTCCAAACATGGTGCATGTGCGGCTTTCAATCACAGCCTCAAGAGTCACAACACCAAAGCGCTGATGACTCAATCTGCAATTCAGCAACTCCCGTCCTTCGTGTCATCACAACACAAAATCTTCAACATGGGCCGTCAAGCCACCATATCAACCTGTCAACTTGATCAGTGGGCACTTGACTTTGATGGCAATCGAGATCGCATTCTCGAAGCTATCCGCCAGGCCAAAGCTGCCGGATCCAAACTGATACTCACGCCGGAGCTTTGCATCCCAGGATACGGCTTGCTCGATCACTTCCAGGAGCTTGATACATTCACCCACTCATGGGAAGTTCTCGCAGAGATCATCAGCTCTCCTGACGCACAAGACATTATCATTGATCTCGGCCTCCCCATCCGTCACAACGATGTTCCTCACAATGGCAGAGTGCTTGCTCTAAATGGAAAGATCCTTGCCATCAGACCCAAGATCGACCTCTGCAACGATGGCAACTACCGAGAGATGCGTTACTTCACTCCATGGACTAGATACCGTGTCGATACATACACCCTCCCCCACGAGATTCAAGAACTCACTGGCCAGACTGAAGTGCCCATCGGAGACATCATCTTCCAGACCCTGGATGCTACCTTTGCTTCCGAACTCTGCGAGGAGCTGTGGACACCCGATTCTCCTCATATCCAGTACTCACTCAACGGTGCGGAAATCATCCTCAACTCAAGTGGCTCTCACCATGAGTTGCGCAAGCTTGACACGCGCATCAACCTGATCACAAATGCTTCCAAGTCAGGCGGTGTCTACATGTACTCCAACCAGAAAGGCTGCGACGGAGATCGTCTCTACTACGATGGTTGCTCTCTTATCGCTATCAATGGCCAGATGGTCGCCCAGGGCAGTCAGTTCTCTCTGCGCGACGTCGAAGTCATCACATCGACTGTCGACCTCGACGACATCTGGTCTGCTCGTCAATCCCGCAGCAGAGGAATGCAAGCCATGAAGGCCCACGACTTTACGAGAGTCAAGATCGATTTCGCCATGACTGTCAAGACTCGCTCGAACCCCAAACTCCGAATTGCAGAGGCAATCAAACCTCGCTACCACAAACCCGAAGAGGAGATTGCTCTAGGCCCTGCTTGTTGGCTCTGGGATTACCTGCGCAGATCTACAGCTGCTGGCTACTTCGTACCTCTCAGTGGTGGTATTGATTCGTGCGCAACCGCCACAATCGTCTTTTCAATGTGCAGACTGGTCATCGCAGCCATCAAGGAAGGCGACGAACAGGTCATCAAAGACGCCACGCGCCTCTGTTCTGGCGACGATGTCTCCAAAATGTCCGCCCAAGACTTCTGCGGCAGAGTGTTTAACACCGCTTTCATGGGCATGAAAGAGCAATCCAGCAAGGAAACCCGTGGCCGCGCCGAACAACTTGCCAATGCAATCGGTGCCCAACACATCGACTGCAACATTGACGAAGTCTTCAACGCCGTGAAAAACCTTGTCTCTAACACTCTCGACTTCACGCCCAGATTCAAGGTACATGGAGGAGAGCCAGGAGAGAACATTGCGCTACAGAACTTCCAGAGCCGCTCAAGAATGATCTTGTCCTATGCTTTCGCACAACTTCTGCCTACTTCCAAGGGCCGCGGTGGTCTTCTGGTTCTGGGATCAGCCAACGTCGACGAAGCATTGCGTGGATATCTGACCAAATACGACTGCAGTAGTGCAGATATCAACCCCATAGGCGGAATCAGCAAGACGGATCTAATCAGCTTCATCGCCTGGGCGGAACATGCCTTCGAGCTACAAATCCTGCAGGAGTTCATCGACGCGACCCCTACAGCTGAGCTAGAACCCATCACAGACGACTACGTGCAGTCGGATGAAGTCGACATGGGCATGACATACAAGGAACTGTCTGTCTATGGTTACCTCAGAAAGGTCCGCAAGTTCGGACTCTACTCGATGTGGGAGAAGCTCTGCGTTGACTGGAGAGACCAATACACCCCTGGAGAAGTGTATACAAAGGTCAGACGCTTCATGTGGTTCTACGCTATCAACAGACACAAGATGACCACAATCACACCAGCATACTACGCCGAGCAGTATGCACCTGATGACAACCGCTTCGATCTTCGTCCATTCCTGTACCCGAGCTTCACATTTGCGCACAGGAAGATTGAGAACGAGTTGAAGATGATGGAGGAGGGAGAGGCTGGCAATGCAGGAGAGAAATGATAGATGCAAGAAGTAAATGATGCATGCATGCAGGAGGCCTCATGGCGAAGGTAGTAGCGTTTCTAGACTGCTTCCAAGTAGAATTATCTCACCTCTGAACGACACACTCAAAAAACCAGCCTTGAATATGATACTATAAATACTGCAGTCATTTCTCTGTGATGTGGTCAAGCATGCGAGTCTCGTTCTGAAGCGTGGTGGTGCAAGATGAGCAAGATGAGCCTGGGGACAAATAAAAGCCCGACGGACCGAGGCGAGGGTTCCCTTGTGTCAAGCAAGAGGTTCGAGCACGGTCACTAGTGGCTTGCCGCAGACACTATAGAAACGTTAAATGCTTTAACTTCGAGTCATGGCAATTGACATGGAGTCGTCCAGCTTGCAGCAAACAATGTTTCGTCGCAGCCACCAGGGCACAAAGAGACAAGCGTTTGCAACACAATGTGTATCAAAACAAGAAACGAAGCCAGGAAGCAAGCAAAGCACAGGCGGTTGGTCGTTTGAGTGTCACAAGCCCTAGGGGTCCAGGGTTACTCGAGACGAGGAAGGAGCAAACTTGGGCAGAGGAAGTGAAACACAGACGTTGTAACAGACGGGGTGGATGTTGGAGGCTTGAGAGGGATGAGGAATGCTTGAGTGAGATGAACAGCAGTATGCAGAGTTGATTGCAGGAATCGGTGCCTGAGATGTCTCGGTGTCGATGTTAGGTGGTGGCAGAAATACAAAATTGATTGCATTTTGATAGATGACAGCATGGGGCGCGCGGGCGGAGGGCGATTCGTATGGCGGCAGATTCCAGGCTTCTTTTAGAGCGGCCAAGCAGCCGTTTGTAGTGAGAGTCAAGGCAAGTGCGCTGGCAAGAGCAGCCGTCTTTCCTTCTGCAATTCGTCGACCGCCGGACAAGTGACTTCGACCGTCGTGCAACCCCCGACCTGCCCGTACAATCCGCCGACGACAACAACCACGAACGACTTGGGCAAGAAACATCCGAATTATTTCTACAGATCAGTTCAGCAAACGCGAACACGCGGCTCACGCGGTAAACTTCATCATCGCTCCAGACGTTGCAGCAGTGACGGCTTTACAAACGCAACGCCAGAGCAAACAGCCCTCTTATTAGCACCTCCATCCGACCACGCACACGTCTGCACACGCTTCTTGTGCTGCGATCCTGCCATGAGCATCCGCTGAGCAGAAAGCAATGCACCCGGCGCCGCTATAGCAACTGCTCCGTCTCCGTTTCCGTTACCGTCCTGGCCAACCACGCCGAACTACGACATCATGGAGCCGCCGTCGTCCGACACTACACGTTCGGCATCCAACCCCGTCGCAGCTGCGACGACTTCAAGTCGCCTAGATACACCTCGTTCGCTCTCGACTGCCACATCCCAACGATCTATCAAAGACTTGGTCAATCGCTTCAATCAGCAATCCTCCAAAGACAGCCATCCGCCGAGAGTCGCTCCACGATCTCGTCTCCAGCGTCCTCCACGCTCGCCCACCAGGATCCGTACTTCCTCCTCACCTCATGCCCGCTCTACCACGCCCCAAGACACAATCTCCCCGCTCAAAAGTCCTACACGCCGTAGCAAAATCCGCGCACCAGCCTCGCTTTCCGCCGATCCACTCCGTCCTCGAAACCATGCGCCCCACGACCCAGCCCACGACAGCTTCTTCTCTTTGGCGCCTCGTCGAGGTTCTGACGGCAGCCTGAGCTCCTCTTCGGCACACTCTCCAAACCTCCATAAGCGATCGCGCTCCAATGCCGAATATGACTTGCCTATGCCGCTCCTTTCAAATCGCTCTCGTCCTAGCACCAGTCATAGACGCGTGCGCAGTGACTTTGTCGGCCCCGAAGCCAATGCTGCACTGAGCATCAACCCCGTCTCTTACAACTCGCTCCCTCGTAATTCCTCGGCATCTTTGGTCAGCCCTTCACGAATTCCTGTCAGCAGTTCCAGACGTGCCGTCAGCGTCGAGCCACTCTCTCCGAAAACCTTGCGCCACGTCTCGCAGATGGGCCAGTCGATCAATCACTTTCCCGCCCCTACATCGCCTCGTTCTCGTCAGACTTCGTCTCAACGCGCCCCTTCTTTCGGCTCAAGTCCTTTGGGTCTACCCACTCTTGGCAACACACGGTACGATTTCATGTCACACCAGCGACACACCCCTCCAGGCCATAGTCTGAAAGCCTTCATTCATGCACCCCCTCCCCTAAAGTCTCCCCCGCTAAGAAGTTCACGACCTAGGCCTCCTGTTTCTGCCGCCTCGACAGCCGCCTCACGTGCTCGATCTGGCCAGCGTTTCGAATCTTCACTCGCTACGCAGAAGAACGACCCGAACAGATTCCGCAAGAAGAAGATCCCCGAGCTGGACAACATCAACCTTGCCGCGCGAAAGGAGAAGATCCAGCGTGCCTTTAGCGACAACTCTGTAGACGCAGTGGGTCGAAACAGTTTGAGTGGAAGCGACTCCAGACGAGGCAGCAATGTCAACGACACAGCGAGCGATGACCGAGAAGACCAGAATGGCGAAGAGCACGACATGGACTCGTCGTTCGAGCACACAGATGCCGAATATACCGATACCGAACAGACAGACGCCGACCACACCGACACCGACTTCCTGGGGGCTTCAGGCCCGCTTTCTCCCATCACTCCGCGAAACATCCCTGGCGCTTTCATTGACTACGATGATTCACCGGTCCGAGGTAAACAAATCAGCACCCCTGAACGTTCAGCATATCCTGGATTGGACTCAAGCCCGCCAAACGAAGGCGCCCAGGAGGCCATCGACGAGGATGAGGAAGAGGTCGCGGTGAACAGCCGTGATGAATTGTCGGCTGGCGAAGAGGCAGCAGAAGAGATGGCACCTGGAACACTTCTCAGTCAGGTCATGAAGATGCGTGAAAGAAGTGTGTCAAGCGCTTCACATACGGACTTTGAAGAAGGCTCTTCATTCGCTCCCTCGGAAAATGGGGACCGCCAATCGATTCATATCATGCTCCAGGACGAAGCTGAGCCCGACCAGAAGAAACAGGAGGACTGGTCTTCAGATTTGCCTTCTTCTCCGGCACCTTACCACGCCTCTGGACAGCCAGAAGCTTCCTCATCGCCACCCAGTCAGCATGAGACGGCGCCTTACCGCATTCCTGACTCGGACGAAGACAGCTTTGCCAGCGATGCTGCCCAAGTTGGCCTCTCCTCTCCCTGGATTGGTCAACTCCCTCATGTGCCACACCTAGAAGAAATGGATCCCGAAACACCGAAAAAGTCGGACTTTGTCAGGTCCGTGGCAACAAGCAACCATATTCCGGACGAAGACAAGACCCCTCGCCAGTCGAAGCGTGCAGGTCGAGCTTCAGCATTGGCCATCATGCCTGACTGGAACGAGGATGGCCAGGCTCGCGAGGCTGTGAATCGCATCACCAACCAGTATCAAGAGGTCGGCTCAGTCTCGCCCCAGATGCTTCACGACTTCCAGCAGCATGTCGTGCCATTGTCTCCCAGTCTTTCCAGAGCCGAAGCCAACGATGCAGACTCGGTCGCCTTTCTCCTTGACAGCATATTGCGCGAACAGGCCGGCTCACCTCAGCCAAGAAAATCAACGACTGATTACCTGTC
Organism: Aureobasidium lini; assembly: GCA_022813425.1. Lineage (NCBI taxonomy): Eukaryota > Fungi > Ascomycota > Dothideomycetes > Dothideales > Saccotheciaceae > Aureobasidium > Aureobasidium lini. Next base: position 187,752 of record JAKLML010000031.1, read on the forward strand.
CCCCACTTCGTACAATCCATCTGATCGCATGAACATGGAAACGCCAGAGGAAGAAATTAGAGGCACCGCGATTGTATACAGCACCACGTACAGACGCTCTGCCGCAAGCTTGCCCAGAGCTTCTCAGGACGCTCTCAACGACGATTCCTACCTGCAAGCTTTCTCCCCTTCCAGCATCATGGTCAATACACCTGCGTCTCAGTATGATCTTGGCACACCTGCTTCAGAATATTCCGGCATCACTACACCAGCTCTACCGGATACTACATCTGGAGCAGTCGATGAGGATGACGACTACCGACCTCCGCCTCCCCCGAAAGACTTTGGTTACTCGCCTCGGTCAAGCACGGGTCAGCTATCAGTACGATCGTTTAGCCAGGCTTTGCCCTCATCTCGCAACAGCAGATCTTCAGACAGACTTAGACTACCAGAGATTCCTATGGGTACCGGGCTAGGGCTCACCATGTCCAACTCTTCTGATGACACTGCAAAGCTTCATCCACAGCCACCATTTCCACAGCATGCGCCTCCCCCTCCGCCGCCTGCAACCAGATCGGAGTTACCCTTCGAGGTTGTTCTCACGGACGCTTCTCCTGGGCCCACCTTTGCCAGTCATCCAGCTAGTCCAGTGTCAACTCGCTCGAGCACATTAGTCGAACGTCACAGGAACTTTTCGACGCCTGCACGCCCTTCAATGGAGTCGATGAAGCCTGAGATGGTGCCTCTGCCTCCTTCGCAATCAATGTCTTCATTCCAATCATCTTCTGTCAGACCATCTGTCGATTTTGGACCTCCACCTTCAACCATGCCTCCTACTCCAAACCCCGAGACAGAACGTCTTACCAAGCGTAGACATATCGTTCAAGAAGTCATAGATACCGAGTACTCTCATCATCAAGACATGAAGATCATTGAAGATATCTACAAGGCGACTGTTGGCGACATCATCTCTGTGGAGGATAGAAAGACACTGTTTGGCAATGTCGATCAAGTTGAGAAATTCTCGCTTGAGTTTTACGATGCGTTGCGAAAGGCTGCTGCACCCATCTATGTTCCACCCAAGTCTTCTCGCTGGCAACCTAAGAGGGGCAGCTTCTCGACTTCGAACAGTGATGGCGCTTCGTCGGGCTTGATCATCGATGATGAGAAGGATCGATTGACGACAATAGGTGCAGTCTTCGCCAAGCACATGGGTCGCATGGAGCACGTCTACGAGGTCTATCTGAAGAACCATGAAAACGCCAACAACTGTCTCAAGAGAATTCAGACAGACTCTACGGTACAATGCTGGCTTACCGAGTGTCAAAGTATGGCCAGCGACATCACTGGTGCCTGGAACCTGGATTCATTGTTGGTGAAGCCTACGCAGCGCATTCTTAAATACGGTCTCTTGCTCGGAGATTTGGTCGGCCGCACACCTGAAAGTCACCCTGATCGTAAGGCGTTGAATCACTCTCTTGAGGGCATTCTCGCTGTCTGCAAGAGAATCAACGACTCCAAGAAGCGTTCAGAGTACGTGCAAGAAGTGCACCGAAAGCGTGCCAAGTCCAACGCTCGCAGTGCTCTCGCAGTTTTCCTCGCAAAGAAGGACACTGTCAAGGATCGTGTGGGTGCAGAAGAGGCTCACAAGGATCCCGAGTTTGATCAAGCAGTCCAAGCGCTTAACGGGCACTACCTCAAGCTGCAGATATGTATGAGAGATATTCAGCATACATTGGAAGAGCTCGAAAAGCCCATTGCTCACTTCATGAGATTTGCAGACGCTTTGCAAAAGTACATTGAGTGTGAGCCAAACAACTGCCCCGAGATAGAGAGCAAATTCCGCAAGTTCATTCTTGCTATCAGCGAGCTTTGTACAGTCGCTTTACCAGACCACGTAAGTATATCAACCACTCCCTTGCGAAATATGCCCGCTAACACCTTTTGAAGAGGAATCGTATTCAAACACACGTCATCAACCCGATGCTTGAATGCCTCAAGCTCTACGCCGGCCCTCAACACTTGATCGCTAAGCGCAAGAAGCGTGTCGCAGATTATGCCAGACTTCAGGCGATGCAGCAAAAAGGTCAGAAACCTGATGCCAAAACCGTCGATGCCGCAGAAATCTACGAAGCGCTCAACGAACAACTCAAACTTGATCTACCTCGACTCTACGCTTTGCAGTCGGAGTTGGTTAGAAGTTGCTTGCATACGCACGTCTACCTTCAATCTCAATGGTGGTGGTTGTGGAAGGAGAAGCTTGCACCAGTTGTCGACTTCGCGTACGCACAGTATGCTGAGATTGAGCCTGCGTTCGCTGATGAGTACGAGTTCGTACATTCGCAGGCACTGTCGCTTGGCATCTGTAACGGATCAATGCTGGCTGATGCTGCCAACTTCCTCTCACCTCAGACCACTCTGGTTGGTGATGAGACCATCTCCTCTCAAGCTTCCACAAGACGTCCCTCAATCCTGCCCAACGGTCACAGGACCATGTCTATCGGCAGTGAAAACCAACCGCTGTTTACTCCTAGCGATTTCAACAAGTCCTTCAATTCAGCTATGGCTTCTCCAGCATTGCCTGACTCTGGTCAACCTGGCTACTATGGCCGAATGCGGTCAAGCTCATCGTTGTCTGCTCGTGGCCGTGCTCCTAGTGTGGGTGCGAACCAGAATAGCAGTCTTCCACCATCTCGCATGCCCAGCGTTGTACCCAAAGCTTCGTTCTCCGCCAACAGACCTTCTACCGCTCAGCGTCCCGCGGATCTCAAGAGCATGTCTTCGCGTATCAGCTTGGATACAGCAAAGCGCAGTCCCAGTGTGCGTCCCGGCTCTGCCGTGAGTTCGCAGAATACAGCACAAGAACCGCGCTTCTCTGGCATGTTCAACTCGGCCATGCCCATGTCTGATGTTCCTGTCAGCCCTGGTCCAATGTCACCGCAGTATGCGCCAATCGACACACCTGTTATGTTCGTGGCCGCCAGTCTGTTTGAATTCAATATCGACCGAGCCAGACGTGAAGCTGGTTATCCATACTTGACCTATGTTGAGGGTGAGGTATTCGATGTTGTCGCACAGAAGGGTGAACTTTGGCTTGCAAAGAACCAAGATGACCCGACCAACTCGCTTGGATGGATTTGGGAACAGCACTTTGTCATCCTCTCCCAGGAATCTTAGGTAGATTCTTGTGGATCGAGACCAATCTGGACTCCTTCATGGTTGCACCAGCAAGCACACCTTGGAGGCTGGCGCATCATTTGGTCGACGCATGATGTTGAATGCTTCCACCCACATTTTTTTAACGACCAGCAGCCACTCAAGACATCAACCAAGCCTAAACCTGGATACATTGGACGAGTTGCGCCGCATCGTTGTTTGAAGGACACTCGCGTATACTATTGAAGCAACGTCCACTTTACACCATTTTTCCCTTTCGCATCATCAGCGCTTTCACAACATACGAATTCTTTTCACCTTTTGTCACCATAAATCACACCGGACCGGCTTCCCGTTTCCTTCTGATTCTCGGAGCATTGTCTTTTCCGAGAAGTATTTTCTTCGCCTTCATATCCTGTTTGAATGGGAAATAGGGCATTCACATGAGCGCTTTGCGGTCTTTTTATTTTTATTGAAAAGCGGCATTTGTCGTTCTTGACGAATATTTCATTCTATTGGCGAGGAGTTTGTTTCTTTTTTTTCTTGATGGTTTCGTTTTGGTGGCATTTTCAAAGTGTAAACAACTGGTCTTTTCTTTCCGTTACTTGAGGAGGACGTCTGTTTCTTGTCCTCTTCCCTTCACATTATGGCGCGACGTTTCCGTCTTCTTTTCTTTCGCATCGTACCCATTGAGCTCTGATAAACAGTTTTTGTATCATACAGTTGAAATTAAACCAGCGATGACGAATTTCATGCCTTCATGTTGAACGTGTTCTATCTTTTGCTTGAAACTTGACCCTGCTACTGACTGATAGGAGAGCTAACTTGCAGCATTTTACGATCGGTATACAAAACAGGAAGGTGTCTATGCTAAATAGCGGGCAACCACATACGGCATGTCCAGGCGAGGAAAGAGCCGGGTAAAGTATACATCCTTCGTGACTGCGAGGCAACCTCATCCCGCTATCTACCCTTGTGTTACGTCTATCTCAAGGCAATGGTATTACTCTTCTTCCGTGACTCATACCCCTGTTGGTCCAATTGACTGTAAATGAAGATATATCAAGGCTCTGGACTCGTGCTTTTACTGTTTGTCGGCCATCTCCTGGTTTCCGGATCTGTGACCCTGTCACTTCTTTTTGATCTGCAAATCTGGAATACTGGATGACTCAAAACTTATAGGAAGACGTCAAAGTGATTCGTTCATTTGAACTACTGGGCTGACTCATATTACAACACCGGGATACCGATACATTGGCATTGAGAAGTCATCAAAGAAGGCACAACAATCACCAAGGACCTCAAGTTTCAACGCCCAACCAAGAAACAGACCCTCCGAATCTTGAGTCCCATCAACCATTATCTAAGCTATAACAACTCCATTTATCAAGTTAGAACACCAAAGGGATCAACCGCAATAATGCCCATCCTCGTCCGCCCCATGCGTCCCTCGGACCTCCCAGCACGCGAACGCATCATGGCCGCCGCTTTCAGTGCCGGTCTCCGCCCCCACATCTATCCCAACGGTACCACGCCAGCCGATACGATCCACATGTTCACCGACACGCTCTCGTCCATGCAATCCAAAACCTCTCTGTCCGACGATCAACCCGGCTCCCGTCTCTTCGTGGCTTATGACTCCGAAGTTCCTGCTCTACCCTCTGATCTAGAGTTTCCAGAAACTTGGGAGAAGAAGACAGAAGTGGAATTGACTGGAAAGGCGAGGGAGGAGGAAAAGAGTATTGTCGGGTTGGCGCTTTGGCAGCTTCAGCCATTTGCGAGAAAGCAGGAAGATGTGGATAAGGAGAAGGAGAGTGCGGATGGTGATTCCAGCCATGCACCTTCCGCCAATGCCGCACTTCTTGATGGGTTTGCGGAAGCACTCACAGTGGCTAGAGACCGATGGATTGGATTGGAAGCATATCTATATCTCAAGGTACTTGCTATCGACCCTGCGTACCAGCGCAAGGGCGTAGGGAGTTTGTTGCTGGATGAGGGGTTGAACATTGCGGATCGCATTGGTTTGCAGGCGTATCTTGAGGCCACGGAGGTGGGAAGGCCGCTGTACAAGAGGAAAGGATTTGAGGATAGAGATTATATGGATTTTGATGTGGCTAAGTATGCGCCGGCTGCTGAAGGAGAAGATCATAGGTTCATGTGTATGGTGCGTCCTGCGCCTGCTGGCGGGAAGAAGACTGTTGGAGGTATCAAGGGAGCAAATGAGGAACAGGGCGGTGATGAAGTTGTTGTTGAGAAGGCTGATTAGAACTTTGCAGTCCAACATGAGTTAATGGCAAGTATAGAAGTTCATTACCACGACTACTGGGAGCGCAGACTATCTCCCTCATTCGAGCAAAAGAAGGAAAAAAAGAAAAGAGGCAACGCAAAGGATCGAATCCACAACCTTATGGAGCAAAAGCAATAGACCCGCTGTCTACTACTCCCGGCGTATACAATCATCGTAAATGGCGGTAATTTACTTCCTGTACAGAGGATCGGCGGTCCCCCTCAGACCAAACTACCGTGTGGATTTAGATGAGGGGTGTAGAAGGAGGTCAATTTTATGATGCTATATAGTCAGGTTCTTCCTTCACTGGTCTACCGTTCTCAGAAGCGAACGCTGACCAAATTCATGTGCTTCTTTGGTAGGTAGTGAAGAAGGAGCTGCGCATTGTCTCGTCCAAATGATTGAGACAGAAGGCAGGAGCAAACGACATGGCAAACGCTTGTTGTCTCGATCACATGTTACTGTCTTCCGTCGTTCCTTCCGGCTTAACTAACCAAACACATCAAAGTGCTGGAAGCTGTGCCTCTCACTCAGGCGAGAACTACCAGCACGACACAGCTCTTGTATCTACTTCTCCTCCCAGCCACAAACCCACGCAACTTCATCAACAACCACCCTTCTCTGATCAAAATCATGGCCCCATCGATCTTCAACCCAGAGACCAAACCTGTCACTGTCCTAAACATCGTCACCCATCTCAATTCTGAGAAGCACTTTCCTGCCGCCAAAGATCTCGACCTTGGACTTGTGAAGGCATGGATGCGCGCTCTGAACATCGGTCTCTCTAACCAGGCCGTCAAGATGTTGGCTCCGAAAGTCTTGGAAGAGCTGTTTATCCTAGAGTAAGTCAAGTTCGTCTGCTCAGCTCAATGATACACCTTACTGACCTACCTTTCGTAGAGATGTGGATGCGAAAGACGTTGTCATCTACCAGCAACGTCACCCCGTCAAGCGTGTTGCCCCAGTCGTTACTCACTTCTGGTTTGGCGGTTCTGCTCTTCCCCAGAAGTTCGCACATGTGATGCCCAAGTCCGAGGAGGGCGTTCCCCTTTCGGTCCCTAAGTCGACCAGTGCCCACGATCGTCATGTTCCTCCTCATGTTCCTGGCAAACAAATCAAGAGAGAAATCACCCACGACATCACCCAGGCTGCCCAAGGAGACGATCATCGCGAGACAGAAAGAAAGAGATTTGTGGAGCCCTTTAAAGATTCCGATGATGAAATCATCGTCTCTGAGGAAGCTACCAAGGAGTTCAAGAAGGCAAAGAAGGCAGCCAAGAAGGCAAGAAAGCTCATCAAGGCTCTGGAGAAGGCCTTGCCGCCCGTGGGAAAGATGGATGTTAAGCACGAGGATGACGGTGAGGACTCCGACTGGTCTCAGTCGAGCTGGAACCCCTCTTGGGCTTCAGACGAGGAGGAAAGTGAGGAGCTGTAAAAAACGCATACTCTCTTTGGGCGAAGCAACTTGGACCAAGTCAGCTGCTTCAACGGATGTAGCTGTGGTCCGGGAGGAAAGGGGATAATAGGGGTTGGTCTTTATAAAGATTGATAACCGGTACCAAATTGAGGACTCGAATACCCAATACAACTTCAAATTCAGTGATGATCTCGCTCTTGATTCTCTCCATATCTTTTCACAGTCCTCATATAACAGGGGGTGATCATCATTCCATTGGAAATGTTTAGCATGACCGTGTCCTTGACGGCTGCATCGTCACTGGAGCAGGTACAGACATGGGGTTTGGCATTAGTGTTCTGAAAGGTATCATGTATTACGGCAGGTCACTGTGAGGATGTTCAGTCAAAGGGAGATGGGGAGCAATTATTTTTCATTTCATAGCATAATGAATGCTTGTGCTTGTTTGTCATAATCTCATCGTGATCTGGAGGTGGTATCATGGGACGGTGCGGCACATGCCTCTGGGGTTGACCGCATCCTTCTTGTCATCCTTGTCGTGGTGATCGCCCTTCTTCTAGAACTTGGTCTCCTTGTCCTTGATGGGGATGTCGGAGCCGGTGGTGCTCTTCCACTGCTTGCGAATGAAGTCGGAGATTTGCTCGTCCTTGGCCTGCTCGATGGCGGATTCATTGTTCTGGGGGCCCTGGCCCATGAACTTCTCTTGGACGAAGTCGACACCTGTGTTTGAGGGTTAGTATGGGGGTATGTCGTGTGAGGTGTGGTTGTTAGAGCTTACCCTTGTCAAGGTAGTCCTCGTTCTTCTCGCTCTCGACACCGCCGCCAGCGGCAGAGTTGAGCTTGTTGCCGATGCCACCGAGGAAGCCACCACCTTCGCTGGACTGGCCCTGCTGGCTGGGGACTTGCTGGGCGCTACCCTGCTGAGCAGACTGCTCGCTGTTACCGCCGGCGAATTTCTTGACAAAGTCCATGATTGTGAAGTGGTTTGGGTGGTGTGTGAAGTGTTTTGTAGGAGTGATGAGGTTGATGTCGGAAAGTAAGATCTTCAGGTACAAGTTGAAGAAAGGTCGGTGTGGTTTATAAAGAGGTGAGGGAAGGAGCAATGGCGCTTGTGTTTAGTGACGTATCGAGGAGCTATGAGCTAGCTCGGGGACCCCACTATGATCGTGGGATTGTGGCAGTGCTGTGTCGTTTCACCTGATAAACCTGGCGCAGCTCCCAGACGCCCAGAAGCATGCATAACCATTTGCTTGCTTGCAATGCAGAGTTGGGCTCGATGCTGCCGCCCTCCAGTGAGAGACACGGCATCGAGTGCTTTCGATGATCACGCTTACTTGGGGTAAAAGAGTGGTGCATTGCGACAGGCTATGCAAAGCCCTTAATCACCATGGGGAGCTCACTCCGAAGCAAAGGAAAGCACAGAAAGTCTATTTCCTTGGTTTTGGGCATCGGAGTTGGACAGACAGTTCTAGAGCTGTCAAAGCGGGCACAGCCACATGTCACATCAGACCGACTCCTGTTTACATACCACCACACTTGTAGGCTGTCTTTTAGATGTGAAGAATAGCAGCATTGTAGTACAAGCATAAGGCCATGCTGTCGGTTGTTGCTAGAGTTATAGTTGGATGTGAGAGAGAGAAAGGACGATGTTGACATGTGATTTTCCATGACGCAGCTGACAAACAAGACAAACACAAACATTCAACATCGATCTTCAAGTCTGGTGAGACATAGAACCACGGTATACCAATTTTTCAGAGGTCGCAACATACACGACACGTCTGTCCAATTGACCATCCGCAATTTTCTTCTCGTCGTGAAACCATAAACGCCCACGGTCCATCTTCAACCCGATAAAACAAACGCTCACCTCTGAACCACTCAACCACCACGACCACAACCATGGCCACACCAAAGATCCCAATCACAGTAATAACCGGCTTCGTCGGCTCCGGAAAAACCACCTTGATCCTGAACCTGCTGCCCCAACTCCGCGCCCAAAACCCATCTTACAAACTCGCCCTGATCAAGAACGAAATCGGCGATTTAAATGTCGACTCCCAACTCGCCGCCGCCGCCGAAATGACCGGCGTCTCTGAGCTTCTAGGCGCATGTATCTGCTGCACAAACGTCGGACAGATAGGAGATGCATTGAAAGAGTTGGATGAAACATATGCGCCGAATAGAGTCATTATCGAGACATCTGGGTCAGCGGAGCCGATCAAATTGATGGTGGAGTTGAAGAGATTGAGTCAAGAGACGGGAAGATATGCACTTGATGGTGTCGTCTCCGTCATCGATGTGGAGAATTGGGATGGCTATGCCAGTACCTCATACACTGCAAAACTGCAAGCACAGCAAACCGATCTGATTGTGTTGAACAAATGGGAAAATCTATCCGAGATGGCATTTGATAGGACGCTTGACAAATTGGGAGATATGGATGTGGATACACCGCATATCAAGAGTGACAAGGGTTGGATTAGTAAGGACCTGTTGTTCGGCATTGACGAGAGGATGGCTAGGGATTGGGTGGCGCTGAGTCAGCAACAACATGATCACGACCATGACCACAAACATGGAGATGGACACAAGCACGATCACAACGAAGAGATGGAAGCTTTGAGCATCACTTTCACCTCGGCCTCCCCATCCGCATCTCTGGACACGGCCAAACTCGCGACTCTCCTCAAGTCAGCGCCAAAGGACGAAGTCTACCGCATCAAAGCCGTTCTTCGAACAACACAAACACCTGCCAACAGCGATGGCACACCTGCAGACGATAGCTCTGACTCAACAACACCAAGAAGATATATTCTCAACTGGAGCTTCGGTCGCTGGATGTGGACATTGGATCAAACAGAGGTCAAGGAGGAGCCTGTGTTGAGAATGAGCATATTCACAGGACGATATGAGAGTAATAAATGGTTGAAGAGGATTGAAGCAAAGACATACACTGCTTTGACTGATGGTAGCGAGGGAGAGCTGGTTGTCAAGCGTGTCTTGTAGATGAAAAGAGAAAAGAGTGACGCAGAATTGGTGATTCTTTGGCAAAGCTATAGACTTGGTGCATAGAGCAAAGGACGAGATACCCCCTTTAACCTCTCTTGAGCTTCCCTTTGTTCGTTTTCTTTCTTCTTGATTGTCTTCCTTCTTGATTACCCGGGTGAACATAACAGACTGACGTAGCGATTAGAAGCCCCTATCTCTTTCTTGCTTCTTCTTTCTTATCTCTTGCTTCCATGCTCTGACTTCCTGACTCGGTGCAAGGCTGCTTCAATTCGCAGCCAAGTCAGCCAGAGAGAGAGCGATTGGCTTACCCTGAAGCAGACCCTGGAACTCTTGGTTATCCGGACCCTGCCGAGACACTCTCGGGAGATGGGCCCGAGTTGTCGAATTGCCTGGTGCCTTGCGGAGAGTATGCGAGAGCTGCAAATCATGTTAGAAACACTGTCCAGCAAAGATAGCAGGGGATAGTAGACCTACGCATCAAATTTCGGCATCCATGAAAGCCTCCTCCTTGACAGGTCTCACGGTCAACTTGTCCGAAGAAGTCACAGGCTCCTCCCCCGGGTCCATGTTCTCGATTTTGGTTAGGCTGTAGACCAACCTGTACGGCTCGCAGAAGATGCACTGGTGTCCGGCGCGTCATCTCAGACCGGCATCGAACAGCTGTTGCTCATGCAACTTGATGAGCTTCTTGTACTTGACATTCTTCTTGAGCAGACCCAGTATCTCGGTCTGATCTTCTTCGAGCTGCCCGTCAAGACAACGAACGGATCGTTCCAGGTCCTTGTTGCTTCGTTTGAGCTCCTTTTGCTCAGCCTTGAAAGCCTGCGACTTGATCTTCTTGGTCGCCAGACGTTCCTCGAGGTAGTCGTTGCGCTCTTGGAGATTTTGGTTTATACCTTTGCTTCTTGTCAGGCGGCCTCGAAGCTGTCCGATCTTGGTCTTCTTTCTTTTCAAGACTTTCTCCTGGTAGTCGATATACACGTTGTGCTCCTTCACCTTTGCTGTCTCTTCGGCCGCGTATTTCTCCCACTGATCCACGTTGGCATTTAGAGCGGTGAGGTTGTCTTGGAGGATATCGTTCTGGATCGTAATGGCGTCGATCTCACCACCAAGTTGAATGATTCTGGATTCTTGACGCAGGTGTGTGACCTTGAGCTTCTGGTTCTCGTCCTTAATCTTTCTCATGTTGTCCATGATGGAGTGCGGATTGTGTCAACGTGTCGTGCGTTTGCGTGTGCGAAGTTCAAAGGATGTTACGGACGCTGAACAGTGAAGTGTTCGCGATGTAGTACTGACGTGTCTGAGCGATTGCGATGATCCGAGTTTGTGTCGTTGGTATGCCCAGACTTGCTCGTGGACGTGTCGGTCCAGAAGAGACGTGATGAAAGACACAAAGTAATGCACACAAAGTGGTGACAAGGCGAGAAGTCAGCAGAGAGATGGAGACAGCGATGATGCTGCAAGGCAGGGGAGTGATGTGTAGCCAGAAGATGGAGGAGGAAAGCACAATCCACGGGATTGCTTGATGCGTTGCAGAAGAAGGTCAAAACAAGAAAGCATGACGGAGCTCCTTCCTTGAAACGCTGGAACTGCAAATGTACGCCGAATAGAAAACTGCCACGCAAAATAGAAGAAACGGATTGAACACGATAGCTAGTTATGTAAGGAAGTACAAAAAGCAACGATGATCTCCTCATGCTATAGCTAATTGTGTGAGAAAAGACGGAAAGCAAAGAGATAATTCTCTTTCAAATCAATGCATGTGAACGATCAAGCGACAACACCACGCTTCTTTTTTTGAAAGAACAACCTTGTAAACACATTGAACATTGTTCAGAGTTCCTTCATCTTAGTCGCACTAACACTTCTTTAACGGAGCTTGAGGCGAGGCTTGAGTGATTTGGCACGCATAGAGTGCTGCTCACGCTCATCCAGACGGCCCACTGTGATCGGTTAGCCCTTGCACATTACACACAGGAAGACGCGAATCAAAACATACTGAAGGAGAAGTACCATGTAGGCTCACCGTGCTTGATACGGCAGTTGCGGTCCCACTTCATAGGATAGGTCAGATGTCTCCAATAATCTTCATGCTTGTCGTTGAACTTGGGCTGATCAGGATCCATGCAATCCAGACATAAGCCGTCGAAACGATCCCAAGCGGCCCTACGCGCTTGCCACACAATGCTGTCCCACTCATGATGGCATATGAGGCAAGTCTTAATCTTCGGGCTCTCGAACTTGGCCAGATTGACGAGGATCTTGGTAATTGAGTTGTTCTGAGATGCGTGATCAACCGGGAAGCCATGGGTCATCCAGAGTGCGTGCTGGAATGCGAAAAGGGTGTTCTCTTTGCATTCACATGAAGCGCCCATCAAGCTTTCAATCGGTCTCCAGAGATCGTTGGCGAGGACGGTCTTCAGACGACCTGCAGCTCCTCTGATTTGCTCTGTATCCAAATTAGTGAGAATCTTGCTAAGGAAAAGGTTCCACCTACGGACTACACGAGGAGGCAGATGAAGATTGCTGTGCTGCTCCACGCGGAACTCTACGACGCGTTTGTGGTCATAGATCATCTCCTTTGTTGCTGCTGCAAAACCTTTCGCGTGGTTGAACATGTAGCACGGGTAGAGAAGAAATTTCGTGTCGGTCTTTGCTGCGTTCTGTTCGTACCAAAGCTCAAACCAAGCATCGAGCCGGAACTTTTCAATCTTGAGTTTGCCCGCAGAGAAGATCACATCCCACAGATTGTGGACTGGAAGATGAAGAGTTTCTCTTGTGATCGACTTTCCACATTCAGAGTTCGACCAGTCGTCGTATTTGCTGTGGAGAGCGCACAGGATGACTTGTACTGCTGGAGCTTTGTGTTCCTCAAGCAGAAGAGAGTTCTGGCCGGCTTTTGACAATCCACCTGTCAGTTGTGCTCTGAGGACTTCAGAATTCTTTCTTATGACATGGAGGTTGACGTCAAAGTCGGTGACCGCCTTGATCTCGTCACCAAGACCGCTCTTGGCTCCATGCGATTTGGTACGTTCGATAACGCGCAGCGTCACGACCGCATCTTCACTGATTGTAATGATTTTAGGGACGGCGACCACCTTGAAGGCTGATTTGATTCTGATCACCATGGCGGCTTTGAACAATCAGCATTGAACGGACCCAAAGGAACGTTGGAGAATGGTAGTGGAGAAAAGCAGGAAAGACGTGTCGAGGAAAAGAAGAAGGAAGGAATGAGAGAAGTGAGAAGACTAACCAAGGTGTGATGTGTTTAGGCGCAATATATGGAGGTCGAAGAGACTGGTGACGCGCAAACAATCTGATGTTTGAGAAGAAGAGGCGCACGCTGGACGAAGAGAAGATGACACGAGAGGTCGATGTGAAGAAAAGGTTGCGGTGTAATAGGCGCAGGATGGTTGCCTGCAAAAGTGACGAGCTTGAGTGGTTCCTGCCAAAACAGAAACGAGAAGTTCAAATCACCGAACGGCCTGAACTACGAGCGCGGAGTGAGGTGCGCAGCTTGGAGCAGAGTAAGTGATTGGTACTGAAGTGGTAAATGATGTGGTTGTGTTTACTTACTGGAGGTTGACAACGCTTGTTAGAAGCAGGTTTCGCTGATGGGAAAGATAAACTGTCTTGAAACAACTTTGGGTAGGACGCGCAGACTTTCGACTTCTAGATTGGGAACGCAGTTGATTCACTTTGACAGTGCTTTTGCAGTCAGAGTGGATGAGTGCTTGGGAATGCGAGGCGCACGATGGATTGCAGAAGAGGGTATTTGGAAAAGAGTTATCATGTCATCATCAAAGGTTGAATTGAAAAGGTTATGCTACCTGTACAGCCCCATGCCAGCAGAGCTTTAGTGCTCAACGCCCAAACGCCATCCATGCTTGACGGTTGACCTTTTACGGGCAAGCGACTGGCTCGTCGTCCTTGTACTCCTCCTCGCGGATACCGTCCTTGGTAACGACCTTGACAATCATGCCCTTGAAATCGATAGGCAATCTTCTCTTCAGCTCATCTGTGCACATTCTGAGAATCTTCATGCCTTGCTCGAATGAAATGTCGGGGTGGTGGTGCTTGTCGAGTGTTGACAGGCAGTAGTATTGTGCGTAGCCGTGAGCGGCGTATGGGACGGCGGCTGACGAAGCCAGGTAGTCGATCCAATGCAGGGTGGGCTTGTCGTTAATGGTGTCGTAGCCGCCGAGCAGAAGGTTGACAGTGTAGGGGCGTTTCGATCTCAGGGCCTTTGCGAGCTCTGTGCGGATGAAGGAGGCGGTGGCTGCTGGGTTGAGCTCAATGTCGTTGCGCATGCCGTAAAGCTGGACGTTTGCCTGGACGTATTCGGCGAATTGGACTGCAGGCGATGGGTTAGTCTGGAGGAAGGAGAGATTGGTAGGCGGTAGATGGACATACTGGTGTCACCGGCCTCTCCGGTGAGTCCCATCAGGATGTGCTTGCTCAGCGGGCGAGTCTTGTCGTCTGATGCCTTCAAGATGGTTGCGCCGCGCATGGCCGCCTTGGAAGCGGCGATGATGGTGAAGTCCTTGCCAGTGATACCCAAAAGCACGTCCCTGCCATTTCATCAGCATTGAGTAGGATAGCAGTGGCAGAGCAGACTTACATGATGGCTATGTGTGATGTGTTGATTTGATGGGATGATTGTTGTATTGGTGCAAGCTTCCCGCCAGGTCGAGCTCTCAGTTGGTGGCCGGCGATGATGCGCAGTCGGTGCTTCACATGCCGACAATTTGCTTGGCACGACCATCTTTTTGGTTTGCAGCTCTCCGCATTATCACTTTTTTACGATCAAGGTCAATTATTTTTTTGTTCCGTCGCATTTTATATCAGAGTCTGCCAGACTCTTGCCCGGATCAAACATGGCTTACAAGGCCGAATACAAGACGAGTTTCGAGCCTGGGAGGGTAATTCAGCCCATCTATACCGGAGGAAGTGTCGCCCTCAGTCAAGATGGTCGCATTCTTGCTTCATGCTTGGGAGAGGATGCGCTTTTGAGTGATCTGGCTACTGGTGAACATCTAGCTAGAATCGAAGGTGTAAGTGATATTGCCGGGCCCTCTCAGCGTGGCACTGACGAGTTGACACAAGATTTCTGCAGGACGGTGAGACCATTACCACTCTGGCCATGACCCCCGACGCAAAGTACCTGGTCCTGTGTAGTCGCAACCTCTCTATGAGGATCTTCTCCTTATCGACATCTCCCACTGCCGACAATAGCATAGACGCCACTCTGCTCAGAACTCTCAAGCCGCATACCGCTCCCGTCGTTGTCGCAGCCGTCGATCCTACCTCTACTCTTCTGGCCACTGGCGGCGCTGATGGCATTGTCAAAGTCTGGGATATCAAGGGAGGCTTCACAACGCACACTCTCCACGGCCACAGTGGCATCATCTCGGCCCTTCATTTCTTCCAGGTTGATTCTTCCAGCTCGGACAGCCAGAACAAGTCGCGCAAGAGAAAGAGCAGGTCGGGCGATGACGAGGACGCTTCAGATGGTACCACTGGCTACAGACTGGCTTCAGGAGGCGAAGATGGAAAGGTCAGAATTTGGGATCTCCACAAGCGCAAGCCGGTTGCCACTCTGGACTCGCACGTCTCGGTTGTTCGCAGTTTGGACTTTTCTTCTGAGCAGCAACTTCTTCTCTCGGCCAGCAGAGACAAGACTGTTATCACCTGGGACGCGAAGACGTGGCAGTCGAAATTGACCGCTCCTATTCTGGAGACTGTTGAAAGAGCTGGATTTGTCGCAAATGGTGACTTTTTCTTTACTGGTGGAGAGAATGCAAGAATCCGTATTTGGGACATGGCTGGTAACGAGAGAACCGAGGAACAAGAGCCTGGAGTTGAGACTGAGGCTATTCTGGACGTCATCCACCACTCGGATCTACCCTTTTTGTTGTCCATCCACGTCGATCAAACATTGGTTCTGCACTCGCTGGAGCCATTGATCCAGACGACTGTAGATGTCACTATTCCTCCGCTCCCCATCATCCGTCGCATTTCTGGTACCCATGATGAAATCATCGACATGGCTTATGTAGGCACCGACAACTCTATGCTCGCGCTTGCCACCAACTTGGAGGACATCCGTTTGATTACGTTGAACACTGAGAGCAAGAACGAAGGATCCAGTATTGCAGATGCTGCATACTTCGGTGCCGACGTAGCCCTCCTCAAGGGCCATACCGACATCATCATCACCATCGACACCGACTGGTCAGGTCACTGGCTCGCAACTGGAGCCAAGGACAACACCGCAAAACTCTGGCGCCTGGATCCTGCAAACAGCTCATACACTTGCTACGCTACCTTTACAGGTCACGCAGAGTCTATCAGTGCAGTAGCTCTCCCTCACGCCATCCCCGTTGTCGGCTCAAACGCACATAGCAAGCCTCTCGAACATCCCCCTACATATTTGATTACTGGAAGTCAAGACAAGACTATCAAGCGCTGGGATATCAGCTCCGCCAAGTCTAGCTCTGAAGCCAAGGCAGTGCGTGCATCATACACTCGCAAAGCTCACGACAAGGACATCAACGCCATCGACACTTCTTACTCTCAACAAGGTACTCTTTTCGCCTCCGCATCTCAGGACCGCACAGTAAAGATCTGGGATCTGGAAACTGGTGAGTCTGTCGGTGTACTCCGTGGCCACAAGCGTGGTGTCTGGTCCGTCGCCTTTGCTCCTCCTGGTACACCGGCCATTGCAGGCGATTCAGGATCCAGCAGCGGCACCAGAGGCATGGCTGTTACCGGAAGTGGTGACAAGACTGTCAAGATCTGGAGTCTGAACGACTACACTTGTCTGCGCACATTCGAAGGCCATACAAACAGTATCTTGAAGGTCATCTGGCTTCCCATCTCCAAGAACCCTGGAAAGCGTGGCGAACGCAATCTGCAAGTCGCCAGCGCAGCAGGTGATGGTCTTGTCAAAGTCTGGGATGCTCAAAGTGGCGAGTGCGCTGCTACTCTTGACAATCACATCGACAGAGTTTGGGCACTGGCCGTCAAGTCCAACAGGACCGGAACAGTCAAGGCTGCTTCGACTGAAGAGGAAGAGGAAGCGCCAGAGCCCCCTGTCGAGCTCATATCTGGTTCTGCAGATGCCACTCTCACATTCTGGACCGATACCACATTGATGACCTCTCAAGCTTCAGCATCTCGCGCAACCGCTCGTGTGGAACAAGACCAAGAATTGCAGAACCACATCCACGCCAAGAATTACCGCGAAGCCATCGTACTAGCCCTTCAGCTCAACCATCCTAAGCGACTACTCGACCTTTTCACCCGCGTTCTCGAGTCTGAAGACAAGGATGAAGGCAGCCTGACCGGTGTTAAGGGTGTCGACGAGGTTTTGGCCACATTGTCAGAAGAGCAGCTCTGGAAACTTCTGCTCAGATGCCGTGACTGGAATGCCAACGCCCGTACCGCCCACGTCAGTCAGCGCATCCTCCACACACTCTTCCGCTTATACCCCAAGGAGAAGTTTGTCCAACTAAGGCGAAAGAGAGCTCCTAAGCCTCAAGTAGCTGACGAAGACGAACTTGCTCAGGGTATGGGTGCCCTTGAAGTCAAGGAGAAGATCCAGAAGAATGAGAACGTCAAGGATGTGTTGGAAGGTCTGAAAGCATACACAGAACGACACTATGGACGTCTGGAAAAGATGGCGGAAGAGAGATGGGTCTTGCTCTGGACTCTGCAGCAGATGGATTCATGATGATTTGTTGTGGCTTTATCTTCTGCAAGGTGTTTTGGAGTTCAAGGATCATGTCAAGGAATATCATGCATTGTAGGGGAGTATATTGTCTCATAAAAGCGTCCTCTTTTCTACCTTCTCATCTTCTTTTCACTTGTGTTCTTATCGTGATGTCAACTTCTCACGGATGATCTTTGCTGGCGCACAGTCCCAACCATCTTGATGCTCTCCGTGGACAGAGTGGCAATCTCAAAAATCATCGTGCATTTTGCAGCAGCTCTTTCCCGAGCGCACTCGCTGGGGGATGCTTGCACGTCAAACGGGATTTGTTTGCGCCGAAAGGGTTCTCGCCGACTCAATCGGCAAGCACAACACAGTCTCGGCGTTGGGTGGTTCTTTCTAACCAAAACAACCACAACAACCACAACAACGCGCCTGACCTCAACTTCAGGCACCAACAACTCTTCTGCGTAGAATGCAAATCTTCCTTCACTTTTATCAACCCAGCCATCGCCATGTCACGCGATAGTTACAAGCCTCAGCGCTTCACTACCAATCCGTTCACTTTGCCGGTGCGCCCCTCCTACTCATGGGAGGACTCGCGCGACCGCACCAGCGGACAGCTTCACGAACCCGCTATGCGCCAGTTCGGCCTGCCGAAAGGCACGAGTGTATCCACTTCGGTCGCTGCCTCCAATGAGAGCCCGGAGGCCGCCTACCAGAAGTGGGAGAACCGTGGTCTGCTCATCCAAAAGCACGAGCGTCGCCTGAGTGACAGCAACAACTTGCTGGCTAAGATGTGGCGTCGCCTCGATCCATATGGCCGTGTCGGCGACGTCCTGAGCAACAATGTCGTCGTGCAGCGCCATGCCGAGCAGCGCGCTGAGCCAGCTTACAGCGAGAATCCGTACATGCAGGGCCTCTTTCACCAATTGGCCGCATACGACTACATCAACGCCGTCGATCCTGAGTTCATATTGTCTCCAGCAACACCCACTGCTGCTGCTGCTTCTGACCCTGGCTTGACCGAGAAGCGCCTCAACAGCCTTGCCACCACTGTCAAGATGCAGTCTGGCCTGGTGCAGGAGAAGAACGAGACTATTGAGAAGCTGCGCGCCCAACTCGCTGCACAACGCAAGGTCCAGCTGCAGTTCACCGCTCACCAGAAGGATAAAGACGATACTATTTCTCTCCTTGAGAAGCAGGTTCAGAAGGCCAGCGCCAGAATATCGGCGCTCCGCAATACCTCGTCTGAGACAAAGCCCAAGAGTATTGCAGTGCCTCGTGCTCCTCGCAGCTCGCGTGCTCCGCGCACCGCACGCATCGTACGCGCACCGCGTGCCCCTAGCCCAAAGGTATGTGTCCCCATCAATTCACAGTGTACAAGTCTGACAGTAACAAGCTCCCAGAGGATGCTTTTGGCGGTATTCCCGAGAACCACGCGTCCCTCACATTCAATGGCTTCTCCGAACACAACGCCTTCAATCCTGCGCGTCTGCAGATGTTGACATCGGTCAACCCTCCTGTCAGCAACTTTCGGGTGCCAAACGTCAAGCCTGAGGATGACATATTCGATGTCGGCCCGTTGTCTTCGGGAGCAAACAAAGCACCCCTTGGTCCCATAAAGAGGCGTTACGACTCTGCCATGCAGAGTTCGCACGGCAGCCGCACCGCTACGCCTCTGCCTGCCTGGTCGCCTCACGCGGGTCTGCCCAGGCGTGCCATCGAGCAACAAAGAGACGTTGTGCTCCTCGACTACGACGACCCTGAGGAGGTGCCAAACGACTGTATCAGCAACAAGCGCTTCAAATCTGGCGTCCTTACACCCCCTCGTCCTGAGGACCTGGTCATGAGATCCGTCGAAGAGCCCACCGTCAAGGTAGAAGACGCTGAGTTGGAGATGGGTGAGATCAAAGAAATGCCTGAGGTTGGCTCGGAGCACAAGTATGTCTACGACGGTCTCGAGGAGATGATTCAGGAGGCTCAGAAGAGCGCCAAGGCTTGAGATACGAACTGTGGTTACTGTAAATCCCTGAACAATAGCAATTAGCTAGTATTATACATGGAAACATACTCTCCCAGCATCAATTCATCCCTCTATTCTACCGGTGAAAAGGCAGAACATTTTTGGGAATTCAGCCGTTGGCCAGTGAGAGCCGACAGCATCATGTCTCTCACTGGACAACGCACCAGGTCTGAATAACATCGTGCAATTTTACAGGGATTTTCGAGGATGAGCGTCCGTTGGGAGCAATGCGTTATCAGGCTGATCGGAGGCTTCCTTTTTTGCTTTCACTGGACCCTGATTGAGAAACGAATAGCATCGTGCATTTTTATAGCTGTTTTGGTGGGAGCGATGGGATGGAGAGAGGTTGATGAGTTGGAGCAGTGGCTCCAGAAACGGCAACTCGAAGCGAAGCGCGTGTTCGCGCAACATCGCGTCCTCGCATCAACAATCATCTAGAATATTTTCTTATCGAACACTTTAGCCTTCTGAAATCATGCAAAATGAAACGCAAGAGAGACAGCAAGGATACCTCTGACAGTATCAAACGTACAAAAGCGAGCGCCCAGCAAGGACCAGATCACGACCATCAATCCGCACCTAGTATTCTTCGGCTATACTATCCCCAAGTTCTTACCTTACGAGAATACCTTCTACAAGCCACCGCGTCAAAATACAAGAAGCGACGAATCACCAACTATGGCTCTGGTACTGGGAATAGCTCTCAAGATACAGATGCCGGACTCGTTAATCTTCTGGATACCGTGCTTGTGGGATTTCATCCCGTGAAGAAGGAGGAAAGTGATCTTGTCGACTATCAGAACGAGCTCAGCATTTTCTCGACACAAGTGACTGGATCTACGGCTAGGTCCAGTGGATCACAACCTGCACTACCTTTCGCTGAGATTGTGGAGTTTGCTATCTGGCAGTTGTTCCGTAAACATACTTCTGGACATCGACCGCCTCATGTGCTTTGCCATGGATATTGGCATACTGGTCTCGGTGAGGTTAAGATAGCAGAACGAGAAAAGGTGGAGAACAACCATGAAGCTGAAGCTACTTCGCCAGATCGGAATGAGCATGTCGATAGACTCAAAGGCGAGGCTTGGGCTGCTCTTCCCAGTCTAGTTGGTGCAGGAAGTGCTTTGATCCTTGTTCAACTCTTGCAAAATTGTGGCATGTTCATACCGCTGGATGGTGGAAAGAACAACTACTTGCAGATCAGTGGTAAGTGCTCTCATGGAAATTTAACGGCTTTGTCTGAATATTCGATAGGCACTGATCTCTCCGAGCTTCGCTCCCTCGACAAACACAATCCAACAGGTGGACTGAAGCCGAACGGCAGTACGAATGCAGTAGTTCCACTGCCGGGAAAGAACAAACGTCCACAGGTCAAGAACACACTCAACACGATTCGATTTGTACGGCATCGTATCCTATACCGAAAACCGGACCTGAATGCCAAAGGAGAGCCATGTTTCGGCCTCCCCCACATCCGTAGGCCTTCCCCTTTCCATTCGAGCGACAAACTAATTTCCGCTAGATATTCAGAACCGAATCGGAAGAGATGAAGAGCTCGACAAGAATGCCCATATGCTCAGATACATATTTCCACGCCAATTTGGGCTACACAACGTCTTCACCAACGACGTTGACATGAAGAACTCGGCTCAACCATTCAAAGACTACACGCTTCGCGAACAGGAGATCAAATCGGCGAATAAAAACCTGAAGCAGCGATCTTTGCCTAAACGTCTTCGTGGAAAATGCGAGACTCTCATCAATCAACTACGCACGCGACATGAGAGATGCGCATATTCGGCATTACTGCAATACTACTGCCCCGAATCGTTCGCAAAGGGAAACGGTACAAATGATGGCGGTGACAACATCATGGGATTGGCAACATCATCTTCTCAGGTATCGGCATACTGCAGATCAGTGATTGCCAAAGTCTTCCCAGGAAATTTATGGGGCGAGGGTGAGCTTGGAGCTGTAAACAAGGCACATGTTATGCATCAAATAGATCGTTTCGTCAGGCTGGGTCGATACGAGAGCTTGATGCTCCACGAAGTTGCACAAAACATCAAAGTATGAACATCAAGCATGCGACTGAGGTATGCGCTGACTGGTTGATAGATCTCCAAGATTTCTTGGCTGAGACCGCCAGATGAGATGGAAGGTTGCAAGTTGGCAGCATCCGACTTCAACAAGCGCAAAGATATGTTTGCCGAACTTCTCTACTATCTCTTCGACTCTTTCCTCATCCCGCTGATCAGTAGCAATTTCTATGTTACAGAGTCGTCTACCTACCGAAACAGGCTATTGTACTTCCGTCATGATGTATGGCAAAAACTCTCCGAGCCGGCATTGAAGAGTTTGGGAACCACCATGTTTGAGGAAGTCGGGAAGAGTACAGTCAAGAAGACGCTCTCCAATATATCAATCGGCACCGGCCGAGTGCGTCTGCTACCGAAAGAGTCAGGCTTACGACCTATCATCAATCTGAAGCGCAGGGTACAGACCAAGAGAAATGGTAGGCTGGTACTCGGCAAGAGTGTCAACAAAATCCTGGAGCCAGCCTTCCACGTATTGAACTTGGAAAAGGTAGATCATCTTGCCGCGCTGTGGATGCATCATTGCTGATTTGTCATAGGCAATTACTCCTGCAAACCTTGGATCTTCGATGTTTTCTTCCGATGAGATGTATCAGCGGTTGCATCGATTCAGGACGCAATTGCAACAGTCAGAAGATGCTGATAAGCCACTGTACTTTGCCAAGGTTGATGTGCAGTCCTGTTTCGACAGTATACCTCAAAAACCACTGCTGAAGTTATTGAACGACTTGATATCTGCAGAGGGATATACCATCACACGATATGCTCAAGCAAAGGCTTTAGGAGAGTGCGATCAATCTGAAGATCAGCCCAAAATTGTTCCTAAAGCTTCATGGAAGTGGAAGGGTAAAGCACGAGTCACTGACCAAAAAGAGTTGTTCTCCGAGCATGCTCAGAAAGAAGCCGAGGCTAGTCTGGGCACCGTATTTGTGGATCTTGAGGGCAAGACACATAGGAGCCGTGCTGGGATTCTTGCATTACTTCGAGAACACATTGAGCGCAACATTGTCCAGATTGGAAAGAAATTCTACCGGCAGACTACTGGTATTCCGCAAGGATCAATTGTGTCGAGCTTGCTGTGCAACTTCTTTTACGCAGAGCTCGAGAGCAAGGTGCTGGCTTTCCTGCAAGACGGTGAGAGCTTACTTCTTCGATTGATTGACGACTTTCTGCTCATCAGTACCAATCGCGACACCGCGACTCGCTTCGTCCAGGTCATGCACAGAGGACTTCCAGAGTACGGACTCAGAGTCAAAGAGGACAAGTCCAAGGTCAATTTTGACGTCCAGGTCGATGGTAGAGACGTATCCAGATTGCCAGCAGCCACGAATTTCCCATACTGCGGTAATGCCATCAATACGATCAATCTGAACATCACTCGAGACGAGATTCGACGACAGCAGAACAGTAAGCGCTTGCGCGACGTGAGGGAACTTTCCTGTACTGATAACATCCTAGATACAGCAGCAGCACTGACGGTAGACTTTTCAAGATCACCAGGCCAGAACTTTTACCGCAAGACGTTCAAGTAAGTTAAGCATGCATGCAGCAAAGTCGCACAGGCGGCAAGAAGGAATGAACCGTTATTGACGGTTGTGTAATAGCATGCTGAAACTGCATATGCACACCATGCATTTGTGTACCCGGCACAACAACGTCGAAACTGTGATCGCCAATGTGTCCCGCATGTTTGCAGACACAGCGGAGAGGTGCTTCAACTACATCAAATGTCTTTCTCAGACGAAGAAGCCATCCACGGCCTTGATTATCAGTAAGTCATGTTGCAATTTCCAACTCACCAATTGTTTTGTTCGTATGCTCGTTTCCCGGACGTTGGACGTCAAGAGTGTTCCGAAACAAGCGTTGATCGACAGTTAATCGTTGATCTTATGTCTCTTGACTCGGTAACACATTCACTAACTCGAGCCCCACGCAGAAACCATCGACGACTTGATACACGTCGCATATGGACTCATGAAACGCAAAAGAGAGAAGAAGAGCAGTGACGTCGAATACGCATGCGCTTTGAGCAAGGCGCAAACACGTTGGTAAGTCAAGATAGCCATCTTTCTACAACGGCAATCACGGTGAATGATGGAGGAGACTCCCCGATGAGGGCAGAATTGCAAAGACAAAGGAGCTTTGATCACAACACCGTCCTCTCGAGTTCCCTCTCTCCACCTTGCCAATTTGTTTTCCGCGGGAAGAGCGGGAAAATCCCACTGATCGCTCGAGGCTTGTAAATTTCTTGACCATATGCTGAACCTTTTTAACACTCGCAAACAGGTTGGCCTGTCACTCTTTCAAGACGACATTTGCAAGACGTCAGACGGGCTTTGGTGGCTTGATGTCTTGGTTACAGCGGGAGATGGCGGAAGCGGGATTGGCTTTGAAGGCTAGAGAGTTACAGGCGCTTCAAAACGCGGGTGTGTAGAGTTTAACAAGCAAAGGCAGACCTCGACCGCGCCTACGGAGTTGAGGTCCATCACTGCATGAGGTTGGGCGAGGATCAGATGGACAAGTGCATGATGTGAAGATAGGGCAACGGAACAAGACTGGTTGCTCGAAAAGAAAGACCCCGCATTTGAGACACGGGTCGCGCGATCGCGATGACAAACGAGATAAAACGGTGCTGCGGTGCTTGCCTTTTGCGGGAGTGCAGCAGCAGGTTGAGGATTCCTTGTATGGCGGGCGCGGGAGCTTGGCTATTCGAGGTGGAAGGCGCTTATGAAGGCGCGCATCATAGAGTGTCGGATGACAGCGCTTTCATGCCAGCCATGCCAGGGTTGGCAGCGACATGCTTAAACCCGGATTTGCGTGACCAGGCAAAGGCTATCGAGGCTATCGTCTCAGCATGGCCAGCAGTCAAAAGCTATCTGGCCCCCATGCTCCCCTGATAGAACAGCAAACATACCTAGCATCGAGCAGTGACCGTTTTTCATCTAAGGAGATTCGCACACATCAGGCGTGCAGCGGTCTCGGCACAAGATTCACAAAAGGATCCGCGAACACAACTCCTTTTTGGCGCCAGGAACAAACGGCTCGAAGATGGCTAGCGCTTTGACATATTTTGTTGACGATGATCCACGCCGCCGTCTGGAAGCCCTCGAAGCCTCCGAACCAGACGTCTTTCTTTTCAACATCCCGCATCATCAACATCACTATTCTGTTTTCCCTTCCTCGCCCGCATTCGCATCTTTGACTTCCAATTCCTCTCTGCATTCTTCCAACCCCGACTTTGCAGAGGCCAAGCATGATTATTGGGCCTTTTTGAAGCATAGCCAGATTCCATCAACAATAGCAAAGCCCCGGCCTTGCGTCCGCTCTTTTCTCCCTTGCGCCAGCGACATAAAGACAATGACGACCCATGTACATACGAAACCCACCACAACCACCGCCATCCATACCGACCGAGACATCAGCCCCGGCTCCCCACCTGAATTGACTGGCTCCAAGTCGTCCAAGTCGTCGGGCTCGTTCCGTTCCACCTGCTTGACCAGCCAACCGAGTCACGACAATCTGTCGCACTTCGAAGACATCGCTCTGGCCGACTCTGGCAGAGACGACGCAGACGACCTACACGTTCGAATCACACAGAGAAAGCTTTCGAACACGCGTGCTCCCCCACGTCGAGCCGTCTCTGCTTCTGCTCACAATGGCCACAGTCCTTCAGTTGCTCCTGAAGTCTTGCGCGATGCGACCAACACCCACCGTCCACGCTACCCCAGTCTGAAGTCTCATGTCAATGCTGCAAATTTCAATGCTCGCCCTGTCCGTCGAGGCTTTACTAGTCCCTCAACGCCGTCGCTCGTCATGGGAGCAAAGGCTCGCCCTTCGAGATCAGTCTCTCCTCATGGCCAGGCCCTTAGTGATGGCGGCCGCTCTCCCTCGTCTGCAGCACCAAGGACGTTGGCTCCTAGACCGCCATTGAAGCCCAGAAAATCGGTCAAAGAGCTCGAAGCCGAATACCACGATTCCGATGAGGATGTGCCCGAAGATGCCGTCATCTGGAATGTCCCCATCTCCCCACGCCCACCGATGCATTCCACTCCCGCGAGTCCCACGAGGACCGTTTCCACCAGTCTTACCCCAGAAATGAAGCCGACGGATGAAAGCACAACACCAAAAGAAGAAGCTCCCCGATCTGCCATGCGGCCAAGCCTGCATCATAGCGCTACTGTGAGCGCCTTCCCTCCGGAACCTTCCTCGCCCAGACTTCAACGCGGCAGGACTTGGAATGAAGACCTCAGCGAGGAGGCTCGCGAGGTTGCGGCCGCTCTCGAAGAACACGCCGAACGTGTCTCGGAAGAAAGACGCCGTTCCACGCGCAACAGCACCAATGGCAGCCCTCCTCGGCCTACCATGAAGCTCAGAACAAAAACCAGTGTTATGGAATTGCCTCCACTGCAAAAAGGAAATGTCATGATTGATCCCCTTCCAATCAGCAAAGAGAAAGAGGCTGTGCTCACAAGGACACGCCCATCATGGTTACCCCCCAAAAGCCAGAAAGAAGAGAAGAAGCATATAAAGGAGTGGGAGAGGATGATGGCTGCAGCTGAAGCAGCCGAGAAGAAACGCCTCGCCAAAGAAGCAGAGCAACAGCAGCAACGCAAGCATGTTGAGAGCAACATTGCCCGCATCTGGGAGCAGCACGTCATTCCCAATTGGGACGACGTGGTCAAGGAGCCCAGGACTCGCGAGCTTTGGTGGCGCGGTGTCACCTCAAGAGACAGAGGCACCGTTTGGAGCAAGGCCGTTGGAAATGAGCTATCTTTGACCGAAGCCTCGTATGCTAACGCTCTTAAGCGGGCCCGCGCATTGCAATCCTCCGTCAACAACCTTCCTGAAGAGGAACGCTCCAAGCACGCTGATGCAGGTTGGCTGGCTGCCATTTCGCGCGACGTCCCCACTGTCTTCCCTGAACTCGGTATCTTCGGTCCTGGTGCGCCGCTCCACGCTACCCTGGAAGATGTATTGCTCGCATACTCCGCCTATCGCAGCGATGTTGGCTACGTTTATGGAGTGCACACAATTGCTGGCCTACTCGTACTCAACATGAGTGCGTCATCCGCGTTCATCACTCTTGCTAACATGCTGAACCGACCTCTGGCTCTCGCCTTTTTGATCAATGACCAGGCAACTGTTTCGCGCATCTACTCAACTGTACTTTCGACTCTCAAGTATAAGATGCCTCGCTTGCACGAGCATCTGACCAGTCCTGAGACTGGGTTTAAGGGACCTGAAGAGTGGCTGCATCCTTTCCTCGCTACACTCGGCACACAACTTCTCAGCCCTGACTCCTGCAGTCGTCTCTGGGACATCGCTGTCTTCGAAGGCGACAAGACATTCGTACGTGCTGCAGTCGGTGTGCTGGCATTGCTCGAGAGTAGACTATACGGACCTAGAGAAGAACTTCTGTCTCTCATCGGCTGGGGCGCCCGCCCCCTGGAGTTCGAAGAAGAACAAGTCATTGTCGCCATTCGCGAAGCCGGCAAAATCTCTCCCCACAGTTCCAGCCCCGATCTCAACGGCAACAAGCGATAGTGCGCCGAAGCCTCATTCAAGAGACGGAGATTTTTCAGAAAGATGAGACTGGTTCTATCAACATTACGGTAATGTGTTTATGAATTGCAACAGGGTGGTTGTGGTGTTTTTACTTTTCTGTTGTTCTCTTTGCGTTGCTGTTCTTTCTACTCAAACTTCTTGTTTATTCTTTTACTGTCTCGCCTTCCCTTTTCTTGGAGGGAACAGATCAACAACCTACTATGGCTCGACTTTTTTCCTTTGTTCACTCATCATCATCAATCATCATCACTACTGCAGGCATGCATCCTTGTTTGCTTTTTGCTTTGTCTGTTCATCATCATAAAGGGTTTGTGTGTGGGTGGGGATCCGAAAGGAGGATGGGATTTCTGCGGGTTTCTCCATTGCTGATAACTTGTAATGGGAAGGTGCGAAGGAAGATCTGAAGGAAGAATGGTGTATAGCTTTTTTTGTCTGCAAAGACGAATGAGAATATTCTTTCTGGTCAAATTCGTTAACTTCATTGATGAAGTGACAATTCTGTATAAATCGCGGAGAGATTGCGGTAGTGCCTTCCTTCTTCGGTGAAACTTTGTCAAGACTCACACTTTGAGATGAAGCGACGTGCAATTCGATTTAGCGTGATGTTCTACTCGTCAACTTACAAGGCCGCAGTTGTCGATTCTCTATCATAGTCTAGCCCGATTCCCATTCAATATCTTCGCAGCATCACCCTGCACTTTTCGCGTGATGACATCCGCAGGTTCGACTCTTTTGACAAGACCAACACCAGTGCCAGCATATGTCGTCAATCTCGCCCTATCGCCTTCCCAACCTTTATCTCCCGATGCAACTGCCTCTTCATACAGCTTCTTGTTGTCCTCAAAACTGACACCGGATTCGTGATCCCGAAAACTAGCATTCAAGACACCGCGACCTCCGTATCCAGCGGGCCATTCTGTGGTTCCACGCAGTTGATCGTATACCGAAGATCTGATCGTAGTTGTACCGCCATCGGAAGCACGAAGAACGGCATCTTGATATCCTGGTGCAATGGTCGCTTCCGTGGCGGCGAGGTAGCGGGTTCCCAGACATACGCCTTGAGCTCCTAAGCAGATGGCTGCTGCT
Organism: Aureobasidium lini; assembly: GCA_022813425.1. Taxonomy (NCBI): domain Eukaryota; kingdom Fungi; phylum Ascomycota; class Dothideomycetes; order Dothideales; family Saccotheciaceae; genus Aureobasidium; species Aureobasidium lini. The sequence continues at coordinate 216,090 of JAKLML010000031.1, forward strand.
ACGCCTCGTCCGTCGCTTATCCCACCCGTCGCTACGAAGAATGGCAAGGTCGTGGATGAAGTCTTGCAATGTTCGGTGACGGCGTCGATTGTTTCCGGGACCAAGGAAATGATGCCTGCACCTTGAGCCGCTCCATGGCCTCCGGCGTCTGTGCCTTGGACGACTAGAACGTCTGGTTTTGCGATTTTGACCGCGTCAAGAGCTTCACGCACGCTGGTCACTTGGATCCAGATTTTCGTCTTGTTGGCAGTGGCTTTGCGTACACCATCTGCCCAATCCCTAAGCTGTGTTTGTTCCCTCGGCGCAAAGAGCCAAACTGCAGCAGGAATATTTCCAGGTTCACTGAGGATGGCTAAGGTGTCTTGCATAGGTGCTCCCCATAGGAGAAACCCAACGCCAACAGGCAAGATGCCAGATTTTGATGTTGTGAAATTGGACTTTGAGAAAATTTCACGGGACTTGAAGAGTTCGGAGGACAGAGTGCTGATGTCGCTGCCGGCGCCTATGAAGCCGAGGCCACTGGCCATTGAGACTGCGGCCGCGAGAGATGCATTGGCTATCAGGCGCATTGGTGCACAACTGATAAATGGACTTGTGGTCCATGGGTATGCGGCTGTCAGGGAGGACGCCATTGTGATATCGATGATGCGCTAGATAGACTACAAAGTGATAACATCGAGTACTTGTGTTGTGGTTAGAGTCCAACTGCCTCTCGACCGTGCCTCGGGAATGTCGTTGCTTCTCCGCAGAACACTGATGATGTCGTCGGGAAGGTTGTACCCGCAAGACCCGCCCTAGAGCTCCGACCGCCCGGCAGTATCTTTCGCGATGTCAACGCCGAGCTTCACTTGCCTACTTGCGACTGGACAGTAACACAAAGTATCAATACCAACGACCTCTTACTGCCATCGCCCGCGACAAACGCGTTTGCAGACTTAACCAGGGTATACTTAACGAATACGCGACGAATCCTTCTCGAAGAACCGACACATCCTACTCCCGATTAGCAGCTTTCCTGTGTTACTGCAAACATGAACGCACCAGACAGGTATGCGCCATTCCTTGTCATTCGCTCTTTCCCTGGTCGAAGATCCGCTCTCCTCGTTCGCTATTTCCTTGGGCCCGCTCTGTACTCGCAACTTCCTTCTAGTGACGCTCTCACTGCTTCACTCCTTCCCAACTTCACATCGCTGCTTTCAATCCCGCTGCCTCGTAGCATGCCCATAAAATGGCTCCTTCACACACAATCCCTTCTGCCCCCAATCGCGACCACGATCTAGTCTTCTCAGCCAAAGAGACTCGATTGCCTTTCATAAGCACTTCATCACATTCTACTACCTTTCACACACACACACACACACTCGACATGGCTCCTACCGATTACCACTTCCACGGCACTCCTGTCACCCACCTCACACAACACAAAGCAGACCATGGCGACGTTGCTAACGATGTCCCTCCAAGATTCGAGCTCTTTCTCCTCGGCGATGGCGAGAAGAAAGTAACCTGGGCTCCTGAGACCCGTAAGATCTATTCTCTGCTCCACCACCTCGTACATCATCTCTTCTAACACGCCTTTCACAGGTGTTCCTGACGCCGCTGTCTTCACCTTCAACAAGGAAGACCACACCCTGGGCAACCTGCTCCGCGCCAAACTCGCAAAGTCACCCAACATCTTGTTCTCAGCCTACAAAGTCCCTCACCCTCTGTTCGCAACCTTCGAGTTGCGTGTGCAGACCGACGGAAGTTTGACACCCAAGGATGCTGTCATTCGCGCTTGTGGAGACTTGATTCAAGAGTTGCAGCGTCTTGATCAGGAGTTCACCAAGGAGTGGGAACTTAAGAAGATTGCTGGTCAGGGTCGTGATGGTCTTTAAACGACTTTCTGAAAGAGAAGGAAAGGTTGGCTTCACACAAGGACAGAAATACTGGCTTTACAAGAGTGGAGATGAATCCCAAGATGAGGAAAGCGCTTTGATGCGCTCAGCATGAGGAATGGAGTTTAGGCGTTGCGCGAAAAAAGGACGGAGGGAGAAACATCAGACCACGACATGCATGGCAGAAGAAGGAAGCCGGCGAGAAGTCGATGGGTCTGTCGCCCTTTTTCATTGTTGATTCTAGAAGAAGGGAAAGGCTAATAGGCCTCTGCTCATCGAACACACAAAGATACCCAGATCAAAATCAAAAGTCGTGCGGCGTCACGATGTTGTAACACTTATCCCCTTTCCCCAGAAATCGAGGTCAAGTATGCGTGCACTACAAATTGAGCGGGACTGACCAGAGACGGAAGAAGAACAACTTTCTGATACTGACATGAGAAGGATGAATTCGAGAAGTACTGTCTGGCTGAATTCTTCGCGTTCAGAGACATGAGAAGACTAAGGACGAACTGCTCCGTTCTCACACAAACCGAGCAAGTACAGTAAGTACCTGTTACTCAATGCACAAAGATAAAGTCTAACCTGCTTTACTGATGCTATGCTTGGTAGGAGATATATATGCCAGAACCACAGGGCAGGTGCTTAGATTGGTCCATACCCGAATCACCGAGGGCCGGCCAATGAAGATGAGATTTAAAGATCGGACAATCTCCCGTGAAAGAGCGCCTAATTCAAGCTTATCAATGGACGCTGTCCAAGTGGCTTTCCATATATTTCCGTGCCATCAGCTCCGCAAGAGGCCTTCTGAAAGGTCATACCTACGACTCTTATCCATAGGCAGTACTCTCAAAATTCAACAGCTGATCCAGCTTTTTGAGTATTGATCCCGTTCCATCATTGAAAGACCGATGCCAAGCAAAGCATGTATGTCAGACCTCTTTGTAAACTTGCTCATCGATGAGTCTTCGACATATGCTCTGATTTTTCATGGGCTCAAGGCTGCCACACTATCGGCCTATCTCATCGCCTTATGTGTATCTGAGCAGATCTCGGCAAAACTCGCAGCTCAGTCACACTTCTATCCATCCCACAACCTTCGACATGAATTATTCCGGCTTGGGCGTACTGGAAAACCTACCACCGGAAGTTCGGGCCATGATATTCGAGTTTGCCGTCACCTCGAGCAGCGACACGCACGGAAATTCGATCAGTGAGATCGAAGATGAACGTAGGAAATTGATCAATCCCGGACTCCAGGACAATGCTAGCAGTCAACTATACAGAGAACTGCAGGCAGCCTGGTCCAGAGTCTCAGTCATCCGGGTGGCTGCTCGACATATCCAGGATCTGGAGCAGTATCTCAGACGTGAAGATGATTTGGCACCGTGTTCAAGAAACATCGGTGCAGTTCATAAGGCCTATCCAGACTGTCCAGATATCGATTGCTCCAAATGTTTCAAAGCGTTAAGACAATGTCACAAAAATCTTGGGATACCTGCAAAAGGGTTATGTGTGGTTGTCGCATACAAGGATGTCTGGTATCGAGATCCATTCGGTTGTGGGATCTTGTTCGACGAACCCTCCTGGCTCGATATTCGCCGCCGTGTCCCCAAAAGCGCACACGACGCGCCACTAAGCATCGACATCATTATGGGTGACAGATCAGGTTCGGTGGAGAACTTGGACAGAGCCTGCGCAACAACAGAGGCTCTGCTGCGTCAAAGTCTTATAAAGGCTCTGAGCTCCTGCGAAGTAATATATCCAAAGCGTACCCCTAGCAGGATCAGACGAGAAGAACAGAAGATGGCCCACCTGAGAGGTATCATCAAGGATGGAATAAACAAGGTGGGAAATGTCTCTGCATACCTCAAAAAGCGACAACTTCCGCTTATCGCGGAAGCGATGAACTTCTGGTCTGAAGACGATAGTAAGGCGGAGGCAGATTGAGCAGGAAAGGGGGTACTTCGACCCATGATGTTAACGTAAACTTGCTCGATGACGAAGCTGGAATAATATCTACACCCATACTTTACAGCTCGCTGTCCTCGACCTTTTCATCCTAGCCTTTGCAGTGCACACCCATCGCATCGAGATGGGAAAGCTAATACCACCTGATGCATTCTTGCGAAGAGTTGGAACCGAGTTATGTCTCCGTCTACGTATGTACACAGCAGTTCGCAACTCCAAATCATCACACCCTGGACTCGGTACTTTAGGCAGATTGCCGCTCGAGATTCGAGACATGATGTTCGAGCTTGTCGTCTCGCCTCCAGAAGATTACCCTCGCTACGAAATACCTCTTCAATCCATTCAGCATGCAAAGTCCAGAATTAGTGAAGTGATCAGCCCTAGAATCCGTACGCAGGATAGCCGTCAACTTTATCGAGAGCTCCTCGAAGCGTTTCTCCGGACAACTCCTATCGAAGTGCACCCTTACAACGTCGAGCGTTTGGAGCAGATATTCAGCGGCCTGGATTTAGTTGCCGACATCACGAAGCATACAAGAATCATCCGCGTGGTTTATCCTTCTAGCTCAGCATCTCGCGACTTGATATCATTTCCGAGAATTGTTGAGAGTCTGAGAGGTTGTCAAAAACAATACGATATTCCAGCAAGCAGGTTTTGCTCCTTCGTCAGATATGAAAGGTTCTACTACCGGGTGTTTCGACCTTTTGAGCAAAAGCTCGGCGCTCTCCTCAACGGACATTTCCATTACTACTTCGGTACGGTCAACCGAGGTCAATGTGTTGACATTGATATCGCCATGGATGACAGAGAGAAGTCAATCAGAAACATGCACCAAGCGTGTGAAAGAAATGAAAGAAGAATTCGCGAGCTTTTCAAGGACCTGGCCAATGATCTACGAATCCCTGAAACCGTTCGACAGGATCACAGATTGAGAGCTGTTTACGAAGAGGCTATTTCTCAAGCAGTCAGAGAATTAGCCATCATCAAGGCGCATCACTTGCTGCTCATCGAGCAAGCGATACTCTGCTGGCAAGTGGAGGACGACAAAGAGCCCGAAACGAAGAATCAACAACCTCTATCCCGTGGAGATAAAACTCAGACGACAGGGAAGCCATACAAGAAATTATGTAGGCATCATCAACTCTCGGCTCAAAGCAGGTACGTTGCTCTTCATCCACTCGAATCAAGCTAGAGCCGCCCATATGACACAGCTTCTAACCTTGCATCAGAGGGATTCGCTTCTACTGTTCTCACTGTTGGTCAACTCGAGATCAAAGAAAGAAGACACAACCCCAGGCAGTGCATTCTCCCAGGATATCAGAATTTCATGCCTTCCCTTATCGAGCAAGCCATGGCACTCTGGTGCAAGAAAAATAACAAGAGGGAGCGATCAGATTGGCCATCAAAGGGTAGTATCACTGACGAAATTACGGACGCAAAACCACTCGATAATGACTCAGTAGCGATGCATTTCGTAATTCCCGCCCCTCGTGCTGAATGCTTCTCAAGCTTCCAAATTCGCAGTTCGTCATCCAAATCCCCCAACCCCTGACTTCCACCTCAACATCTAAAAACACTCACCAGTATTCAGTATGGACAACATGATACTCGATATCGTCGTCAATCCGGTCCAAACCTATCCCAGCATTATCCGCGAACTGTCAGCAAGACAAGCAAAACGTAAGCTGCACGATATTGCACCTCCTAGCATACGCGAAAGAGTTAGCCACCAACTATACCGAGAATGTCTCGAAGCGGCACTCAGACAATACGCCTTCCAAGCAGACTCGGATGTGGTCGACTGCCTTGCACCGATACTCAAAGATCTGGGTCCAATCGCAGATATCGAGTCTCACACAAGGAGCATCGGTGTGTAGAACTGGTCAGGAGTAGATGGAATCAAGTATCGACGTATCTTCTCACTCGACAGATGAAAGTGTTCCGAGCTCAGCCAGACTGTAGACAAAGCGTGAAAGAACTGTTACTTAGATATACCTGTGGTAAAAGAAGTTGTGTCCCTGAAACATTGACATTCAAACAGGACGGAAAAACATATGATTCTTCCATATTGGCGGTATGTTAAGTAGGGGATCTGTCCAAGAGCAAACTTTGTGTATCTTCAAAGTATGTGGGCTTTACTTTCCAGGAGAAAAGAGTCCCAGAGAGCTCAAAGAATTCTTTCCGCCGGTCAAGGTCTGATGATGTTGATTTGTATGAGGTTGGGCCAAACATCTGCACGTCTGTTTAGTGTCCTTTCTCCATTCTGTCTTTGTTTAAGCTTGTCTCAGATGCATGGTGGCAATCGCGAACGACAACAGTGCTTTCCTTGCGCAGAAGACTCTGGCTGTTTCTGTTCGCCTTCCTTGGTCTCAAGCTTGAATTTAACATCGCTTTCAACCACTTGCTTTCATCAGCTAACATTGCAACACGTTATCATACTTTTTGTAGAGGCCCAATCAAAAACAGCGCTATCCTCTTTCATCCGCTGGTCAATATATAACACTACCATCCCCAGACTGACCAGGCGGCAGATTTAGCTGTCCTCAACCAGGCTCACATTCAGATGTACCCAACTCCAGACACAGAAATAAACCAGGTGGTGAGCAATAGTCTCTCTACGTATGAAAGTGTCTTGATACTGACTTTCATCAAGAACGCAATGCCAGCTACTACGCCTTCTATCCGCTTCAGTAGCCTGCCAACTGGCCCACCCAATCTCGGATTATTCGACAAGCTACCGCGTGAAGTCCGCGATATGATTTACAGCTTCTGGGCGGATCTCCAGCTGAACGGATATCGTGACCCTCAGACTAAGGCCACCGGTGTCTCCCGCGCAATCCAGCAGCTGAAGATGTATCCGACCAGGCTTACCAACAAGGAATTCTTTGTCGAACTTCTGGCCGCGAGCATCAGGGCGCGATCTTTTCGGCAATCATCTGGTGGTGTTTTCGTTCTTGGAGGATTTGTCAAGTTCGTCAGCACCCGTCTAGGAGTTGGCTTTTCCATTGGAGACCTGGGACTCCCAGTTTCTGTTCTTCCGTTCTGTTTAAACTATGGCCGACCACTTCCGTCATACCTGAAGGCTCCGACCCGTGGACTGAGAGACGGTCTGAGAAAGTTGTGGAATCTCCACGATGACTACAAATTGGAAACTCCCAACTTCTTCCTCGACATCCATTACGGTTGGGCAAGAGACTACATGATCCATCACATGAATTCAAGACAGCAGCCTGGGGACTTGACCTCCGACTGCAAATTCGACGATATGCGCGTCCAGATCTATCCAAGAGACAAGCCAGCTTCGATTAAGTCACTTCAACAAGCAATGCGCCGGCTTGGAAGCCAAGCAGACGACTGCTACGCCTCTTCCATCAGCCGCTTCTCAGGACACCCCCATCCAGACGAGCAGCTACGAGCTGCAAACATCTGTGCAGCTTTGCTCGATCTAGAGAACGTCGGTATTCCTAGACTCGAGGCAATTCATCAAGAGTTCATGGATCAATCACACCAATTCTGGGAGGCTATGGAAAATCAGTACAATGTTGGAGGCTTCTTCAGCCTCATGGAGTCAGGATTGGGCAGTGCCGGAGAAGACTAGACTACAAATTACCACCTTCCTTCTCGTGCGTTCAGTCATGAGAAAGATACTTTTGCCATCATGGAAACACACCACGAGCTTCTCATAGAAACTACTGTCTTTCCGTACGTAATTGTGCATCCAGCCTCGATTGTGATGAAGTATAGGCAAATATAAAGCAAAAATAGAAGCAAAATGTTCGCCCATGGTATGAGTTGAACTTGAGACTTTTGCAAAAAATGAAGAGATAGGCCGGACCGTTCAATCATCACAGGGGTAAGAACCACTACACTAAAGTGTAGCAATCCCTACAGGCGAATCTAGCATGATTGGTCCGGGTGAGATGTTGGTAAAATGTTTGAAATAGGACCCCTGAATTCTGATTTGACGTGTGATGAGCTCTAATGATTAATGTTGGTTTGTTGATAGTTTCGTTATGAAGATGTCACAATACTGGTAACTTCTCTAAACGATCCAGATCATATGAAAGATTCTCAGTCTTTCTTGCCATTGATCTTGAGGTGATCCTGCGCTTTGTTTCGCAATGATCTTTCAGTGTCATCTCTTACTTGTCCTTGTCGCCTTCACGAATCAGATCACGTCTTCTAGTAGCTCCGTAATCTTGGTACACATTGCTCTGGTCTTCTTTTTTTGGCTTCTTTGTTCTACCAATTGGTATGACTGCCATCAAAATCTCCAACACATGGCTGTATTTACCAGACTTTCGACTGAAGTCCGCAACATCACATACCGCTTCTGGGCCAATCGATTCTGAACGAATTTGAAGAATCTTCTTTGAAAGCATATCTTGCTCTTCAGACTTTGAGCTAATACAACAACCCATCAACACGATTGATCAGCAAGTATTTTTCTGCATGAACTTAAGTGACTTCTCTACTCATGTTCTTCATCCAAGCTTTCTGTACAGGGATATGAGTGACAGTGAAAAACAAGAAAAATGACAGAGAAAGGAGATGTTAAAGTAATCCCGTCAACGCATGCCAGTATGTATCCTTCAAGCTTGATTATTCAGAGCACACAAAGGTTGAGGACATCTTGGCTCATTATTATAGTTGAGTACGTATCTTACTGCAGCTTGTGGGAAACTGTCTGTGCGTGAGGAGCAAGCTTTTCGAAGTTGAAGAGATCGCCTAATGTACATGATGAAGAGCTCGTAGTTGTTGTCCGACCAATCTTTCCAAGCTTCGATATCTCAGTCGAGATCGAGCCATGACTCAGCGAGGTCGAACAGATGATGAACATTGTACTGCTCTTCCATGGCCACCCAAAGTTCTGTAGCGGTATCGATAAGGGTAGTGTGGAATCGTACCAGCTTTGGTGCACAACGCTGATCCCAGAACGGAGCGACCTCATCGTTCAACACGCTTTCAACCAAGATAGACTCGGCGGGAGTGCAGTTGCGTTCAAGGTCGCGCATCTTGGAGACGCGATACTCGTCGATTTGAGCCCCGGCGGAACTCACCATGTCATTCATTGCTTGAGTAGAAGCGCTTCGGTTGGATATGAAAATTTTGGCAGTAATGATGTCGAATTTGTGAAGCCAGTAGTTTGTGTAGAAAAGATGGGTCAATGTGGAGCTCCTAACTGTTAGTCTGGTGGAAGCCAGGCTCGCGATGAGTTCTGCTGGCTCAGAGTAGGTCATTTCGATATACAGTTTGTCTGATGTAACGCTGTACTTCTCGTGCAACGCCCACAGTCGCTTGATTTGTCTGGGCAGCAGGAACATAAGATCAACCTCCAACTCTACAGTGCACAACCACATATTGATATAGAAGTAGTCTGTTTCAGTCTTACAGCCCAGCTGTTTTAGATGAGGGATGACGTGAATGCGCCTGCCAACGTACGCCAGAAGTGCCTCGAGGCTGTGGCGTGCCCGGCATGAATCGAAAAGCTGAGTTATCTCCTCAAGTTCGATGCTTCGAATATAGATTTCGAGGAACTCGACGCAGAGTTGCTTGCTTGTCTCCAGAAGTGGAAATGCCATCAGCGCACGTACGAGATCATCGTCGATTGCGGGATTGTCGTCGTGTGTCGATGCCGTCACCAAAGGGACCACAAAACCGTAGATGATGTTGCGTATCTCTTTTGGAAAACGATAGAGCGCGCCGAGGCCGTCATCAGACTTGTAGCTGAAGTCGACGAACTTCTTTTGGGTGACTTGGCCTACGGGTGGATGGGTCTTCTGGTTCTAGACAGATGTCAATTAATCGCCCTTCTGATAGAAAGAGCTGGACACTTACCTCCCTCATGTTCGTGAAAGTAGAGGGCAGTGTACGCGATGTCGTGCTTTTCGGCGACAAGCGATGCTGTCTGGTGTTCGATAAGGCAAGCGAGACAAAAGGACGAGCAAGATTGATAGTGGGAGGTGCTGATCGACTTTGACGAGTGAATGGAGAGAGTTCTTTGACGTGTGGAAGATGACTAGTGAGAGTCAACCGTTCGGCAGAGATTGATTTACAAGGACCAAGATGCCAAAGTGAATATGCTTCTAAGGTGTTGTTGTGAAGGGCGGATTGAAACGCGTCGAAGGGCCACTGGAACCGATGTGACTGATTGCCAGTAGCAAAAGACGTCTTTTCGGAGTGATAGATTGACCAAATCCAGCTTTGTTGTGATTATGAAGACAGGAAGGTGCTGTCGTGTTGCAAAGTTTGACAGAGCTAAGTGATGTTGTTTGGTCAGGGAACAAAGCACAACAACAGGAAGGCGCCAAACAAAAACGGCAACACAAACACGTAACCCGAGAAGTGAAGAAATTTGTGATGTTGTTCTCAGTCAGAAGTGAAACGTAATGAAGGGAAGGTGCAAGTCAGAAAGAGCAACCCAATTTGGCTCAATCCAAGCCCTATCTCAATGCGCGGCGTTCTTCGAAGAACTTCGTCATAAGTTACATCTCGATATCTCGCAGTCTCGATGGTATCAAAGCCGCCGTTCGCTTCTCGGAGCACCCTCGACCTTTGGAATATAAAGGTTTTGATCTCATCACAAAACTCCAGTCATTCAACGTCGAGCCATGTTTCAGCAAGGTCAAAGAAATGATGCACGTTGTATCTTGACTCCTCCCTGACTGTGCACAACTTTATAGACTGATCGATTCATAGCGGTGTGAAGAGCGCTTATGCCCTCGACATGCTCCTGCCGTACCCGGACCACAGCTGTACATCGGTCTGCAGTAATGTGTGCTAATATAAAGCTTTCTTAGAGGAATATCGTACCTTTCATGGCACTTCCAAAGTTGTTCCGAATAATCAATTGTGTGTCCTATGCGTCTTAAGTATTTAGGGGTGCTGGAATTTGCGGGTACGAAGAGCTCGCAGTAAGACCGGCAGACCAACTCTTCCTTGCAGTAAGACCGGCAGACCAACTCTTCCTCGCAGTGAGACTGGCAGATTGTGATACATACCGTTAGCATGGTATACCTTAGGAGAACTAAAGGCAGTGTTTGGTCACTCCTAACAACGCAGCGGAACAAGGACAGACACAGGAGGCTTACACTCAAGGTAGTGTATTAGAGTGGTGAGTATTAGACGACGTAGATAGCAAGCAGCAAACTGAGAAAGCAAATGGCAATAGAAGTCCCGGAATACAGAAGAAAAATACACCGTGTCTATTCATCCTCCCTCTTGCCCAAACATGCTGTTTCACTGATATTCATATCTCTTGTTGATTGTGATAGCCCATGTCTGCCCAATGTCAAGAACACTCTCGATCCTTCTGTCGAACGCCCATCTCCTGCCTCAATGACCTAATTTTTTGGAGAGCCAAGACTCTGCGATATCGAATAGATGATGTACGCTGTATTGCTCCTCCTTGGCTCTCCACAGTCCAATCACCTGATCAATCGTGCTCGTGTGGAGCTCCAAAAGAAACGTTGGGCAGAGATCTGGCTTTGTTGGAGACGAAGGTTTTGTGATGGGCGAATGCGGCCAGCAAGGAACGTTGTTAAGCCTTAGAATATGCTGCTGGTCTATCTGAGACTGGATGTGTACAATGGCTTTTTTGAGTGATGCGATAGAAGCCTCAAAATCGATGACTGATAGCTTGATGTTAACTTCGTCGAATTCGAAGTACCATGCAGCAGATTCGCAGTCCGGATGTTCTCTGTACATATGCCTCAGGGTTGAAGGACCCGGGCTAGAGTGTTTGATTCCAATGTACAAGTCCTTGCTTGCAATCCTGAGCTCTTCGTGCCATTCCCATAACTGATTGACGGTTCTGGGCACTAGTCGCTGACAACGTGCTCGAACGCGGAGGGTACGATAGGGTACGTTGGGCCACTCCCAAGGGACATCGCAATAGAACCAGAAACCTACACCCCTGGTGTAAGAGCCAAGACCGATGCGTCTGTTGATGAAGTTCAGGAAACGCTCAAAATTACGGTGAGTACAGGCGTTGTGGGACCAGGGTCCGCAATCGGCGGGATAATAATCAAAGGCCGTCTGACGAACAAATACTTGCAAGAACTCGACACACAGAGCTTTGCCAGTGTTAAGCAGGTGGCATTTTCGTAGTTGTTCTGACAGAGGTTCATCGTAACGTGCATCGGCTCGCACTGTACGTCCGAAGAAGACGTACACCATGTTCCTAATTTCTCGCGGCAGTGTTGCGAGCTGCCCGAGACTGCCTTCGGTGGGTATGGTGTAGTCAACGGCATGGCCGATATCGAGCCTGGAGCATATCTCTCGTGTCTGGACAGATGTTAGTTGATATCCTTCCGGTGGAAACTGATTTGTCTGACCTTGATCTCTCTCTTTTCGATCTCGACAGGGATAGCACCGTAATCGTCATTGTAATGTCCCATAGTGGATGGCGCTGCGTGCCGAAAGTCTGACTCTCAATTGATATCTTTTCGGTGTCCAGAGTTCCGTACCGAGCGGTCGTTGGTTGCCCAAGGGGCACTGAATTGATGACGGAGCAGAGAAGTCTCGAGTAAGTTGTGTTCAGCATGGATGCATCAGGAGGAAGGACGCCGTTTGGTCGGCACCCTTAGATGTGGAGAGTGAGATGATCAAGAAAGGTTGCCGCGCAGTGCAGGTCATGAAGGTAGTTTGTCTTGTGAACTGTCCAGGTGTTAAAGTATCTACAAACGGAAAGTGCAAACAGCACGCGGCAAAGACAAGATCGGCAACCCCCTTCCTATCGACTTCTGTCCCGGTTCTTGGCCGCCGATTAAGACGACTCTCGTTCCTGAGGCTCACTTTGATAATCTAGCACAATGGGTTTTCTGCTCCCCGAATCTTCAGAACCTAGATCTGACACATCAACCCATCATGCGGACACATCTATCCTCTTCGCTCTCAACATTTCCAGACCCCACAACTTTGCAAGTCTGAACAGATCATCCACCTCATACCATCCATCCTGTCTTTTCCAGAAGCTAGTAACCTGATCAACAGTTTCCGAGTGCAATTTTCTGAGCTCCACCAGATCCTTCTCCACCGACCTCTCCATAAGTTGGAACTGAGCCCATGGTTCTGGTCCATTGTTACGTCCGCGAAGCCATTGGAACCCAAATTGAAGCTGCCCTCTTAACCTCTGAAGTTCTACATCTAGAGATGCAACCGATTTGTCGTAGTCAGCTACCCAGATTCGTACTTGGACTGAGTCCAACGTGAAAGGCGGCAAAGCCCAAAGTTCACCGCGACGCTGAGCGATCCTTCTGACATATAGCTCCGTTTCGATGGCTGCAAATGGGCTTCCGTAATCGAGGTGAATTGACATCTTGGAGGCCGGAATCTTATACTCATCATGATAGCGTCTTAGTTGTTCCAGAGATCTGACGATGAGGCGGTTGATCCAGGTGTAGCGGCCTCTTATTGTGCTACCCAGATTCCTGAAGACTGAGGTCTCCGTGCGTCTGCGAAGACAGATGCCTTTGATGTGAGGATAGACAGCTTTCTGAGGGCTACAGACATTCGCCATAGAGATGACAAGCCGCTGATTGATGTTTCGTAGGCATTCATCAAAGACGGTCCCGTCACTGCCAAGATCTCCTGTCAACTCGATCTTTCTAAGGAGGATTTGGAGATGTTCGGTGCATAGCTTCTTGTTGAGTACGATCCAGGGCGATGTGACAAGATGGCGTCTCATGAGGATGCTGTAGTAGGCAGGTAATTCAACATAATGGAGGAGATCGGTCTTCAGGGTGTCTCGAATCATGTAGCCGAAGATCACGTCGCGAATCTCTGTAGGCACTCTGTCGAAAGGACTGAATTGGGTGTCGTTCGACGTTTGGGATGTTGGAACAGCAGCCAAATGCCTTTCATTGATCTGAATCGTCGGACTAAAATCAGTCTGTTCCATGACAGCGTCTCTGTGCGTATGATGACGGTTAAGACTGTGCCGTTCTCGTGTAAGATTGCTCAGCAGTGTGAGGAACAAGAGTAAGAGGACAATCTGGGCTCATTTCAGATCCAGTAGGAGCATAAGTTCAGATCCGGGATTGCGATGGTTAAGCTTTTGTAAACCATCATTCTTAGCATTCCGAGACCAGACTGAGACTCCAACTGGTAGGTTCTAGGAAAATTAGAAGAATCAGGCATGAGGCCTAGAAGTATCTCAAGGTAGCAATGATAAGACAAAGGACAACCTATAGATCTACAAAGACCATAATCAATATTACACAGGCTATGTTAATCTTGTCCGAAGTACTACTATGTACTCTCTTTGCACAAATCCACACCTATCAAAACCACCGTGCCTTTTGACAAACCCTTTCGCCATCATGACATAGTAGATGAGATAAACAAGTCTAATCCGCTCTTACCTTTGCAAAAAAAACATAATACACATCTCTCCACTTCCACATCCACGTCCATTCTGTAAGTAACTTGCAACTATATAATCTCGTTCGCAGAACCTTCCTTCCTCTTTCAATCAACTCGTGAAATTCCCGAGCCTGAGAACCAGATCCGGTATCTTCTACATGACCTGTGTGCTGTGCTGCATCTCTTCGCCTTTCCAAGCAGCTAGCCTCGAAGGGAAGCACACCAAGGACGACAATGGCGTCAGTGTATGCTCCGTCAAAGACGTGTCATCTCCGCAGTCGACTCGAGGTCACGGAGGGGTGTTTGAATGACGGCATGATGAAAAACAGTGTTCGAGAGCTCGGAATCCCCAGGAAGATAGGTGATCCCGAGTCTAGTAGCGAGTGTTTGATGCGGTGGTGTTGCATTAGATCCGTAGTAACGTTTATTTACTTGCTCGTATGAAGGAGATATTCTAGGAGAGCTATACTTCAAGGGACCTCATGTTGGTGGTTGTGCCTCTGGGACCCGAATGTTGATGTTACAAAAGAAAATGCAACCATAGGGGTTGAACTACGATTAGGAATATCCAATAAACCTACAACATCATACATTCAACAACCCGATCCAAGCCCCCTCCACAACTCATCACTCCATCATCGCCGTTCTTCCCCCATCCTCTCAGCGAATTAATCCTATAACTCCCTGATAACCTCACCAGCAACCCTCCCCACAAATCCCGCCCAACTACTAAACACAACCCCCTTCAAAATCGTTTCCCCCTCCTCCACAGTCCAATGTCCCGCGTCAACCAATCTCTTCCTCCAAGTTTTCTTTTGCTGCTCGCTCAACTCATGCCAATGTTGTGCCCTCTCGTCTTGCTTTTTATACGCTTCCGCGTCACCCATGGAAACGGCCAAAGCTTTACCTTCACCGTTGTCGCGGATGATTACCGCTTTGTCTTCTTCAGAGGCGCTGCCGCCGGGAAGGGCGAAGTGCATGTCGAGGAGATCGGCGATTTTGGCACTGGGCGCTGCGGCGGCTGAGCGGACGGCGGAAGCTGCTGAGGAACCGGCTGAGGAGGCGGAGGATGCAGCGTCAGGGATTACTGAAGAGACGGAAGATGCGGCATCAGCGATGGGTTCCCAGCCCTTTCTGCCCATGCTGTCGGCAATGGAAGCAGGGTGGTTGAGTGTACGTTGCCAAGATGCTGGCAGCGGGATAATGTCTGCGAAACTGGGAGCGAAGGGGTCGGAAGAGTATAATGATTGCAAGAGGATTGCAAATACGAGGACGGCGAATCCGATGAGGATTCCATAGGTAGTGCGTTGGCGGACTTCATCTGAGGGGTGCAGGAGCACATAACGACTCAGACGATCTGCAGGTTGAGAGGGGAGAAGAGCGAAAGTATCCACGACGACAGTGTTGCCGATACTGGTGCTGCACAATTTAATGTATTGAGGGCCAGGATGAACAGGGTTCTTAGCAGGAATCTGGTTGCCTTTTCTATCCAGCTCAGGTGCAGGTCCGCGGACGGGACTGTGGAAGGGAGAGAAGCAGAGACAGGTTATGGTTTGGGGATGTACGTCGCGGAGGGTAGTGAAGCGCTTGAACTTGCCAAAGGTGTGGGTTGCAGACTTGTAGTCGATAGTGTAGACGGGGATTGAGATGTCGTGGCTGGCGATGGCAACGACGACTTGCTTGTTGCCATCCTTATCGGCATCCAAGCTGCAGACATCAAGACCAACGGCCTGCTTGACATGACCAGGCAGGACCTTCTGCTTGACCTTCAGTGCCGGACCAGATGGGTAGAAGTGGACAATGCTCAAGTCGGCACCAGTACGACCAGGCAAGTTGCTCAAGAGCAGCACATCCTCAGGGCCCAACCATCTGATAGCGCGGTACTTCGGGCGAGCAGGCTTGCTAGAATCTTCGCTAAGAGGCATCGAGTAGACCTTTCGCGGGTTTGCAGGAGAAAATGTTGCCTTCTTGGTGTCGAAGTTGTACATGACGGTTTGCTCGTAGACATCGTAATCAGTGGCCCAAGTGATGGAAAAGGTGTTCGTCTCGATTTCAGTAATGTCCAGATCGGCAGCCTCATCATTGTTACGCATGGGGATACGTGCAATTACATCTGCTTGGGTTGTGGGAGTCTTTGTGGCATCGAATACGACAATCTCGGATTGTTTGGCCAGTCCTGTTGCAACGGCTCCGATGCGCTTGTTGGGCGAGTCGCGCTTGTATGTAGGCGAGAGTCTGAGCAGACGTTGGTATGTCTCTGGTCTGGGTCCAGTAGCTGGTTTGAAGAGGCCAGCCTTGCCAACAAACGAGATTGATCCATCCGGCTTTTCCACAACAGTCCCGATGTTCTGTTTCTCATCCGAGGCCTGCTTCTTCTGTGGGTACTTGATCTCGAAAGTGCGTAGGTGTTCGTTCTTGCCAGCCTTCTGGTCCTCTTCCGACGAGTTGATACCAGCTAGAGTGATGAGACCGTCCTTAGAAGCCAGCGTTCCCAGGGAGATGACATTGTCTTCGTCGCTCGAGAGCTCGATCTCAGCCGCCGTGTCCAGAGTTGCGCGTTTGCTCGTGTCCAGAAGAGTCTGCGATATGTTAGTCCTATTCGCGCGACTGCTGAGGCATCGATTGTAGCTTACAATCTTGTTTGCGACACCATTGCGGCCCTGACCACCACCGCCGCCTACCACGAGGAAGCCACGGTTGTAAGGGTCGAACTCTGCTGTATACACCGGGTACGACAGCGTCGTCTTTGTGAAAGAAACCGGTCCGTGACTTTGAAACACCATCTTGTCCTAGGAATGTGTATGTCGATGGTATGAACAGAACAATACAAGAAAGATGGAAAGTGGGACGTGGAATTATTGCTACTTTCACATGAGCGATGACGACCGTTGCGACTGCCAAGCCATCTCACCGACCACCGCTTCCAGCCAGTGTCACCCTCTTTGTTCCAATCATCATCTCCTTTGAAACGTAGCTATTCCAAGATTATCACTATGGACACATCTCAAACTGTCCAAGAGAAATAAAAGAGTAAAAAGTGTATTCATGTCGTAAAAAGATAACATTCGCTTTTTCTGTACTTTCCACAACAATGGCTTCATGCCCCTTTCTATCCCGGGAGCACATGTCCATTTCCCTCCAAATATCATCCTCGTAAAGAAAATGACAGAAACGCTTACTCCTCGTCGATACCGGCCATCTCCTCTTCCTCCTCGAAGGTGTCGCGAGGGACGTTGTAGAGACGGATCGTGGGCTTGTTGGGGTCCTTGACAAGGACGAACTTGGCCTCCTGCTCCTCCTGCGACATGACCATGTCGACGAAAGTGCGGACAATGGCCCAGCCGTTGTTCAGGTTCAAGTTCATCTGGGCGGCGAACTCGCGGGGCTTGTAGCCGAGGACACCGAGGATGACGTGGTCGTTGGCAGTCTTGGGGTTGACACGCGAGACGAAACTAGAAGTATATGTTAGCACTTTGCTGTTCGGATGTAATAATTGTAAATTCTCCAAAACTCACCCAATCTTCATCTGGTCGGCCTTTGCGAGAATGGCCTGGGTGGCCCAGCGGGCAAGCTTGCAGCTGTTGTTCTTCATCTCGGTAGCAACAACGGCACCACGCTGAGAAGCCAACTTGGTGCGCCAGTCAAGGGCACCGCCACTGCCAATAGCCTTGTTGTCAAACTCGTTGAGAGCCTTGATGGTGAGGTATTGGTCCTCGCCGGAGATGGCGTTCTTGACAACGGCATCGAGCTCGGTACGGACGATGATGTGTAGCGGCTGCTCGTCGGCCTCGAGCGAAAGGTCGAACTTGCGGTACTTGTAGGCCTTGGAGGCAGGGGGGTCGGTCTCCTCCTCGGGGTTGTAGAAGGGGTGCTCGTTGGCCATGTCGCGCTTGGACGTTTGGCTCTCGGTGACGGTCTGGATGGGGAAGACGTGGTTGATGTGCGTGGCCTCCTCCATGAGGGCGCCAACGTTGTTGATGGTGTCCTTGGTGCCCTCGGAAGTCTCGAGGGGTGCATCGGCGGCGTTCTCGTTGACAGTGACACGGTCGACGTTGCTGCCCTCGCGCTTGTCGATGAAGACCTTGTTTCCTTGTCTGGTGATGATCAAGTCCCATGAGTAGACGGAGCGGGGAGCGCACATCAACATGGACAGGATATCGCTGGTGGTGAAGATGGAAGCGGCGTCCTTCTGGGCCAGATCCTGGATGATGGGGTCGTGAGAGGTGGTGACATTGTAGGCGGCGCGCTCGACAACGTTGAGCTTGCGGAAAGAGGTGGGTGCTCCGGGCTGCTTGTCGAACTGGCGGTCGTAGTAGTAGAGGAATCCGTAGTCTTCGACATCCTCGCCCTCTCCAGTGTCCAGGTTCAGCTTGATCAGACGGTTGAAGTCAATCTCCTCGAGCAACTTCCAGGTATCGCGAGGCTGGACCGAAGCCTCACGAGTGCGTTGCGGCTTGTCCCAGTCCTTCCAGCCTCCTCTGCGGCCACCACGGCCTCCACGCTGTGCACCACGGTTGTCGTATTGTTGTTGTCCGGGTCTGCCACCACCAACGCGCTGGAAAGTGCCACCACGGCCACCGCGCTGAGCAGCGCCACCACGAGCACCACCACGTCCACGGAAGACGGTACCACCGCCACGGCCGAAAGTGCGGCGAGCAGCAGTGCGCGAGTTGTCGACAATGGAGAAACTGGCTTCCTCGCCAATACCTTCGATGTTGAGAGCGGTCTGGAGTCCTGCGCCGGCGCCGTAGGGCTGGTCTGTTTGTAGCTTGTCAATCTCACGGTCTCTTTCTGCGCTTCTGGCTTCGAATCTTCCTCACCTCTGAAGTTGCGACCGTATTGTTGTCTGCCTCCTCTGCCTTCACGGTCCTTGCCCTCAGTGGTCCAGTCGGCCATGCGGCCAAGCTTGTCGCCCTTGGAGAAGGGGGCGTACGGGAGACCGTCGCGAAGAGTATCGGTGGTGACCGGAGGGCCCCATGAGTCGGTAGCAGGCAGCGCCTGTACGAGACCAAAAATAGAGTCCATCTTGGTTGTGATTGATCTGCTAGGGAATCGACAACCTTTGGGGAAAAAGTCGTCGGCGTCGACATCCCGCGCAAACTTCGGTGGGCGTCGAAATCTTGGCGCCTTTCGGCTACCCTTGAGCGAGCTCTCTCTCTCACTTCTCGAGGCAATCAATTTATCAAGAGAACAAGTTTTTGAAATTTGGAAAATGTGAATTGAATGCGTAAAAGAACTGCGCTGAAAGCCCGAAAAACAACTCTCTTTTCGACTCCATGCCTGTCCAAAGCATTCCCTGCAAACGCCGGCTGATTAAGATGAAGTCCTCCATTGTACGAGCCCAGCCTCAGCTACATGCACTTTCCCTCTCTCGAGGCTTCTCATCCGACCATCACCTATTCTGAGAAAACAGGTAAAGAAAAAAAGCAACTCCAGAGAAAAGAAAGAAGACAGCGAAACATTTGGCCCTTTTCATCATGCATCCAAACGTCCCGCTAAAGAAGTGTAGAAAGAAAATGGTGGTAAAGCAGCCGTCTCTTCGCTCCTCGCTTCATGTTGCGAGAGACAGAATAAGAGATGCCTTTTTAATGATGCGGATGTAAGGCAAACATGAAAGATCTCCCTCCTCTTCGTCATCATCATGGTCGTCATTTGCTAGCTTTCCATATGGCTATTCATATCCCCAAGTCATTTGTGGTGTTTTTTCTTTTCTGCTTGCGAAGCGCCATCTTGCTTGGTCGACGATTCCACAAGTGTACGTACTGACGATTGGTGTCGACCAGTCGAGCGGTCGTGGTATCGATATAGGCAAAAGCCAGCTCTAGGGTATCATGAGTATATGCAAGGTTTGATGCGAATCGTCACGCTCAGTGGCCGCTCTGCTTTCTAAATCTCAGCAGCTCGGCGAGCATGTTGGGATTGCATCCAGTCTTGAGGAAGTCGTGTCTACCAAGCTCCTCGGCAGTAGCACGAGACTTGACATCAACACACAAGCAGACGCTCAAGAAGCTCTTCAACTCCTTGCTAAGAGCCTCGGGCTTCTTCAGGCGTGGTGTGCCGTTGGTGGCGATCAGGTACAGTGCCTTCAAGGGCTCCTCGTTAAGGTATGGAGGCTCCGACTCGATCATCTCGATGGCCATGATACCCAAGGACCAGATATCGACCTTGCTGCCGTACTCCTTCTGCTTGACGACTTCGGGTGCCATCCAGTATGGAGTGCCGACCATGGTGGCACGCTTGCTGCGTTGCTCGGTCAACTTGGCACAGAAACCAAAGTCGGTGATCTTGACATTGCCTCGCGAGCTAAGCAAGACATTGTCTGACTTGATATCACGGTGAATGATGTTCTGTTGGTGAAGGTGGATAAGACCCTTGCAAGTCTGGGATGTTTGTTAGCTTGTGGTTCCGATGCTGTTCGAAGGCTCAAAACTTACTTCGTGGCAGATAGTGGCGATCTGAGGTTCCGAGATGCTAGGGTTGTTGTCAATGACATCGGTAAGCGCACCACCCTCCATGAATTCCATGACAACCCAGAGCTCGTTGCTCTCTTCTTGCAAGAAGGCGTCGAGGAAGTTGACAATGTTGGGGTGCTTGCTGTCCTTCATGACAATGATTTCGTTGACAATCAACTCCTTGCGGGGCTGGTTGCGGAGATCCATCTGCTTGATAGCGACTTGAGCTCTAGGCCCGTTCTCACGCAATTGCTGGCGGGCAGTGGGCGAAGTGGCAGATTCACGAATGCGAGCAACGTAGACGGAACCAGAAGCGCCCTGACCAATCTTCTTTTGCTTGTTGTAGGAGTCCAAAGGACGCTCCTTGGAGACGACCTCGCGCAGCTTCTCCATAACCTGAGCATCAGTCATGCTTGACATGCGTACATCCTTTCTGGGCTCCTCCTTCTTGGGTGGGGCAGCAGTAAGTGCCATTTCGGCCTTCTTGATAGGGTCCATGGGAGCGCCGGTAGGCTGCTTGGCTGCGACATTGAGCGGCTTGGGAGCGGCGGGAGAATGCTCTCTCTGCTGCGACGAACCGGAGGGCATGTGAACACCAGCAATGCCTGTTTGGCCGCTGGGCTTTCTCGAGTCGCTGGGCGACTGTTGTCTCTGAGAAGAGGGGCTGGGTCTGGGAATGGAAGATGAGCCGTTGGCGGAAGGTGCTGTGGGTGCCTGGCGCTGGGCGGTCAATTGGCGGACGGGGTTGACCTTCTGGCCTGATGAAGAAGGAGCAGGAGGAGCAGGTCTGGAGGGGTTGTATCTGGATGCAGGGCTGGCATCGCGATCGCTGGCGTAGCCACCACCGCCAACTTCTTGCTGAGCCAGGGGCAGCTTGTGCTTGGGCAGACTAGCGTTATAGTCTGCCAGCTCTTGTGCCTCTCTGCGCTGAGCATCCTCGTATGCGCGCTGCTTCTCGAGCATTCTACGTCTCTCGTCTTCCTTGCGTCTGCGCTCATCCTCGATGCGGGGGTCGTACTGAGGCGCGGTGTTAGTGCGCGAAAGAGAGGGCTGAGAACCAGCAGGCGAGACATTGCGGGTAGAGCTGTAGCTCTCCTTTCTGGTGTATTGGGCAGGAGGTTGAGGACGGGGAGGAGCGATGCCATTGCCATGGCCCAACTGTCTGTTGCCGTGAGCGTCAATCGGAGGGGTGGGAGTCAGGCTGGGATATTGCTTGGGGTCGTCTGCTCTCTTCTGGAGCTTGCTTGTGTAGAATTCGAGAGCCTCAACAACAGCCTGGGGGTTCTTAGCCATATCGTCCTGAGTGAGAGCCGAACTGTTAAGCAGCTTCTGCCATTCCACAGGCAGGCCGACGAAGCCGCCAGTAACAGGATCGAAGCCGACGTGAATACGGTGGGCGAACGAAGTGGGATGGCTGACACCGCCCATGGTGGGACTCTTGTTGTAAATGACATCGATCCAGCCGTAGACGTCGTTGTCGGTCTCGAACTTGCAAATGACCATCTTCTCATTGCCGGGTGTGCCTCGAGTCAACTCGAACGAGTATGGGATGGTCTCAGATCTGGTAATGTTCAAGACATCCTTGAGAGGAATGGAGAAGGAGATTTTGGGAGTAGTGTCGCTCTTCTGGAAGTCGAGGGCTTTTTCTCTGAGGACGAGGAACTTCTCAGACCAGAAGACACCCTTCATGAAACCGCCCTCCTCCTTGACTTTAGCCCAGCCAGACTTGACAGCCGAGGATTCATTGCGAGATGAGCCAAAGTCGGTCATAGATCGTTGGAGAGAAGATGTGGAGCTGCCGAGGCCAGGCGATTGCAGACTCAATTGGCTCATGTTGCCGGCGACATTGTTAACGTTGGGGGTGAGAGCTAGACGAGGACGATCGGTGGGAGGACGAGGGGCAGGTCCTGGGTTCATGAAGGAGCCCTCTGAGTAGATTCTGCGCCTGTGTGTGAGCATTGTATGCAGCGATCTCTCACGATCTCTAGACATACCCGTGTGGCTGCGACATTGTGTGTCGGTATAAGCAAGCGCTTTAGTCCTAGACTCGTCTTTTTTCTTCCGACGTGGCGCAAGACTGAGATCGGTAGCCGTTGACCAGACGTCGTGGGCTGTTGAAATGCGCGAACTTGTCGTGGTGGTGTCGTGTAACGTTGTGTTTGGGCGTGTCTTGAGTTGCAGGTGCGGAGATGGTTCGGCGACGAGTTGGCCCCTGTGCTGGCAGCGATGATGAAAGTGCGCAAACAACTGTCTCGTCCAGCGACTTCTTTGCAAGGACGGTGGACAAAGAACAGGTTTTTGGCTCTGCCTGCAGACGTTGAGATAAACGAGGGAGTCGACGACGGTTGGAGAGATTGTGAAAAAGATCGAGGGGCTGTCTGAGTCTCTCACAGCAAGCCGCCATGCCTTGACTGCTGTTTCGTCCCGGCAACAAAAGCGTCTGTGCACTCGTGCCTCACCGCCTTTGTCGCGCGACGGCCTCGACATGCATATCTTGGTTCTCTTCACTTTCTGCCTACTTGTGCCATGGAATGTTCATCTCATTCTCTGTCCAAACATCTTGTCATTTGTTCTACTCACTCATCACCATTACTATCTCCTACAATGAAAACTCATACATTTATTCTGCCATGCTCCCTCCAAACAACGTCACACGAACGGCCCCTGAACGGCCAACCCTTTCCCGCAGTGGCTTTCCCATGCATCGCCGCCTTACGAGCAACCCCTCCTGCTTTCCTTGACAAATGCCCTGCTTTTCTTTGTTATTCTTAATCCGGCCAACCTACCTCTTTACTTGGAATGATTTCCTTCTCTGTGAAACACTCGCCAAGCTCATTATGGTGATAATGCCCTATATCAAGGCATATCAAGTCGCATGTGAAACACCCACTCTCTGTGCCAGGCCAAAGCTTAAACTCCGCCCATCCCGTAGCCCGGCACATCCCCCTTCACTTTATTCCATTGCTTGTGTGTGATGGGAAAACATTTGTGCATCTATTTTGACATTTCACTTTCAGAGCAGAAGTCATGGCTTTTGGGATAGAATTTACAGTTGAATTCCTCGCTCGCCTTTTGTATCCTGCAGACTCAAACCAAAGCCTGCCGCTATGCAAATCAATATCTCTTTCGAAAAAGCTTTCCCCTTTGAGAAAACTCCTTTCGCTGGTTATGCATTTGTGTGTATGATCGTCTTCTTTGCAGGAAATGTGTGTGTTTGTGTGCAAGTCACGATCCTGCGTTTGCATCTTTTCATCTGCAGTGACGCTCTTATTCGCCATTGGCGTCGGGTTTTGCGCCGCCCATGTACTTTTGCATGAATGTGATGTAGTCGTACTTTTCCAGATCGCGGTCTTCTTGCAGGTCTGGGCCGCTGTGTTGGGGCATCGTCTTGACCAAGTCTTCGATGAGTTCGTCCGGTATGAGTGAGTGTCTGAGATCGAGTTCGGTGACATAGGGCTGTCGAGTATGTTAGTCAATTATCTCCATGATGTCGACACAAGTCACGTACCTTGCCATCTGCGACCTCGCGGAAACTCTCAAACACTTGCTCCGCCGTGTACTGATCTTCAGTCACTTCAACCATGAAGCGAATGAATTGCTCGAAGCTGACGGTTCCACCAGGACCATTGCTGACCTCCAGGAATCGCTCATGCATCTCATCCTCATCATACACGAGTCCCAAACTAGCAAGCGCCGCCGAGAATTCAAGTTCCTGCAAAGAGTTGCTGCCACCGCGGTCGAAATGTCTAAAGACGGATTCAAACTCTTCCAACTGGATGGGCGTGAGGTTAGTCATGCTGCGCGCCACCATCTGGTTCTCCAAGAAGGCTAGCTTTTTCTGCACACTCGATTTGACCAGGCCCAATTCGTAGACGAGCTCGTCGTATGTATATGTTGTAAAGTCATTCTCCTCAATATTGGCCTCCTCGCATTGTTCATCCAAGCGTCCTATGATTGTAAGATATTCGTCGAGGGGTGGTACTGATTCCGAGATTTTGGTAATGTGCTCTCGTTGGTCTTCGACTTCGCCTTCGAGTCCTGAGATGCTCACGCTTAGTGTGTGTAGAGCGAGGGCAAAGTCATTGGCCTTGTCGGCAAAGGTTCTTCGGAGGGTGTTCTTGATGTCGCGGATCGTCTCGTTGATGACCCTACTCCTCTCCTTTTCGGCTTGCATCAATCCAGCCCAAGCCGCCTCCAGTGCAGCGAGACTGAGCTCCGGTGGTGGTTCATATGGCCGCAAGCGGTATGTGCTGAGTTTCGTCTTGATATTGCCCAAAAGACCGACCAAGTCACTCTTCTCAGCAACCCACTTTCTCTTTTGGTTCCGCTTGTATCCCATGAACTCGGAACTCTGCATCTTGGCATCGGTGTAGGAGCCCTCGAAAGTGGCCTCCTTCCATTGTTTCTGCTGGTCGGAAATCTGGCGAAGGAGCTCCCTCATACGGCGCTCAAAGCTGTTTTGCATCTCCCAGGCTCCTTGCATGTTGGAGACGAACTTCTCAACACGTCTTCCTGCATTCTCGACACGTTCCATGGCGGAAAAGGCGTGGAACCAGTAGGCAATGTATGTCATGAGCGAACGCTCGTCAGGCTTCGCAACGTCGCAAACGTCGTCGACGTCGAGCAGGTCCGGGATGCCGATTTCCTTGGAAGCAATGTCGAAGGCCAATTGCATGTTTCCACGATGGTCCTTCTTGTCGAGCTTGTCATAGTCAATGAGGTCGGGGCGGTGGATATCGAGTAGCGCACAGCTGAAAGGTGGTGGTTAGTATTGTTTCAGGGGATGCTTTGTGGGCAGGGGTTCACATACAAAGCGAGGCCGTCATTCCAGCTTGACGAGAAGTCTCGGACCTCGACCTCGTCGTAGCATGCCGTCTTTCTTTGACACCACAACAGTAGACCTTCTTTTGCGCTCAAGCCCTCCTCGTTGATGTCGCTGATGGTGAAGCGGAGAATAAGAGTCCAGATGAGACCGAGGATGATCTTCCGATTGCCGTCGACAATGTCTTCTGCGCCGATGTTCGTTAATTGGATGCGCCGGCCCTTGATAAAGTCCAGCGCTCTGTTGACGTTCTCGAATCGTTGAACTCGCAGTTTCGGGCGGGATGCGTAGCGGCCTAGTGATTCCTGAGAAAGGATCTCGAGGAGGTGGATGAGCATGACCTGTATACGACGGTCAGATTGAAGCCTGTTTGTTTGAGGTACACAAGACTCACGCCATCGGATAGGTCAGTGACCAGGTCCTTGATCTGCACATTGCGGACTTGGAGCTTGCTGTTGAGCCTGTGTCGCAATCCTCAGTCAGCTCTTTGTCCATCTCGGTCGCGCAGAGGTTGGCTTGTTGATACCATTTACCGAACGTCTTCTCCTGCACCTTCACCCAGCTCTGTTCCAGCAGCACAGCCATGGCTGGCGCGCCCTGTCGCAAGGGGACTAAATCAACACCCGCCGGCGGTTAACAAGCCGTGAGACGCTAGATATGCTCTTCGCGACACGTCCTCTATCCAAAGAGAGGTGTAATCCTGCGCTCGATATTATGTCTCGGTCCAGAGTGCTATGTATGCAGAGTCGTCGAAAGCGGTGAGATGCAAGTGAGGAAACAAGACCCCTCGTAAGGTTAAAGGTAAATAAACCCGAAAGCCTTAAGGCCCAATGCCTCTCCACAATTCAAGAGGGGCAGGCAAGCCGGCACCTCATTTCTTCTCGACCATTGATTCTAGTATTTTAATCTTACTCTTACCAATTTTCTTCTCCTTTCTATACACTGCCCGAATTAATCTACAGCTTACGCGTCGCTTGCCTATATTGTTCTATTCTGTTCTGTGATTTGTCTCGGTATTGTGATTCTGTGAGACAAGCTTGCTCAATGCCGAACCACGGCCAAGTCCTGCTTGTCAAACTCTGCACCCTGACCCGAATTCATCAAGCCCGTAGAATGATTACTACGCGTCTGACATAGTCACAAAGTATGGAACAAGAAACTCAGACTTTTGCTCCTCCTTCGCGTGTCTAGTTTCATGTGGCCGACCATGTGGCGGCCTACTTTATGCCCGGTAAAGATTCGCAGCCTGATCACAAACCACGGAACAAAGCAGAGGCAAGCTGGTCGCTATGCCGATCTCCACATGGCAACTTTGCTCAGCTGAATACACCATCGGCTCACATCACGTTACAAGGAGATAATCATGTTGTGACAAAGTAATTGGTATTTGCATCTTCTGTATGCATATGCCCTCTCCTGACTATCCAAAAATCAAACACCCCCATGCTGCTCCGCGCTTTGGGTTGGGTATCCGCTAAAAACCAGCAAAATCATGTCAACATGACTTTTGAATATTCTTGTTCGTAGACGGCCGTGTGATCATAAACGTGAAAAAAAGAAAAAAGTGCAACTGTAAGATCCCCAAGAATTTGCTCCATTATATCCAAGCTGGGTAGTCTTGGAAACCTTGGTGTTGCTCGGGCGGAGACATTGGCGGACTGGGGTAGATTCCACCGTACTTGAAATCGGTGGCTGTCGTCTTTGGTGGCGTGGTGGGGGAGTCCATTGCCATAGAGGGAGAATTGCGGAAGGCATGTTGGACATGCGAAAGACGGCTGGGTGTGGTAGGTCTGCTGGATGCACGGCCGTTTCTGACAAAGCGACCGGCAGCTTGAAGGATTGCCCGATCCTGTGCGGAAGAAGGTCTACGCATGGTTGGGAATGAACTAGGCCATGTCGAAGTGGGTGAAAGAGGTGGCGAGACAGGCTTTGCGGGTTGTTGTGCGGGTTGCTGTGCGGGTAAAGGTGGTAAGGCTGTCTTTGGTGGAGGCAACGGAGGTGCAGCAAACGACGCAGGTACCGACATGCGAACTGCTCGCGACTTGTACACCGGATGCGTAAAGGTAATACCGCGACGCTTAGCGTCTTCCGGAAGGCAGAGGGGTGATGCAATCGACCATCTTGCGCTTCTATCCAGAGAGTGGCCGCACTTGACATTGTCGTCCAAAGAGATAGAGCGAGTATGAGATGGCTTGGTCGGGCTGACAGTATCTGAACTGCTGTTGGTAGCGGTCACCTTGGCTGGTGATTCCAAAATAGGGCTCAAGTCGGCACGCGACACGGACATCTGAGGAGAATCATGGCGAGTTTGGTCCTTGACAAACGTCGAGCTTCCATCAAAGTCGGCAAATAGTGCTTCAACATCGGGCTGAGATTTGATGCTTGCTCTGCGCGAAGGGTCACTGTACGAGGCGCGCTGAACAGAGACACTAGTAGTTGAGTCTCTGCGAGCTGAAGAGGCGGACCCCTTACGACTCGATCTTACAGACTCCCAGTCAAAGTCACAGGACGACTCAGCCTCAACCAGATAGCAGAAGTCAATGTCATTCTCCCACGACTCGCCAGAAGTCAAGCTTGGGACATTTCCATCGACGCTGAACGAAAGGCGGCTTTCGGAAGAAGTCCTTGGCACCTCTACGCCAGTACCTCCATGTGCCTGTGCGAAAGCATTGCCGATGGGGAACGGTGTGAAGACGAGACCATTCTTTTGACGAGCAGTTGAATTGAGAGACGGCGATGATCGTGGAGAAAGCTTGGGAGATGCGAGGGGTGAGAGGTCCAGCATAGCCTTTGCTCGAGGAAGTTTCGCTGGGCTGGGACCGCAGCCTTCCATCTCCTCAGGGACAGATTCGAGACTGGTTCCAGGGAGTTCGAAGATTTGGGGCTGGCTGGAGGTGCGCTCCACTGTAGGCGGAGTCATCTGTCCACGGAGAGCAGGATGGAGCATAGTGGGAGGCTCTCTCTGCTCAGCACCCAAAGCGGCCAGCCTTTCTCTAGATGGCAGATCTAGACGTGAGAAGCTGTGTAACCTTGAGGTGAGTGATAATGAACGTGCTCTTTCATCCAGAGGAGACTCGACATCCTGCGGAGTGCGGGGAGTGCTGTCGAGCTCATGCACCGATGAAGTGAAGCTCAAGCCGCGATGTCTGGAAGCAAAAGGGTCGGAGCGAACGGAAGAGGCGGTGGAGGGTCTTCTCTCATTCGCGCGAACACGAAAGCTGCTGTCGACCGGGTCTGCTTTAATGCCACGGAGCTCGCTCTTGGGTGCTTGGAAGGCTGAAGCAGCCCAAAACTCAGACACGAGCTCGCTATCGGTTACAGACTCCAATTGCGGAAGCTGTTCTTGCTGTGTGTGTGTGACATGCTGGAAGTTGAATGGTGCCGAAATATTCTTCTTTCTCAATGTCTGGTAGACTTGTCGGCAGGCGTTAGTCTTCGCATGTCAAAAACATCCGTGCACCCAACTTACAGGCTTCTTCTGAGTCATGCTCTCTTTCGCAGTCCGTGGACTCGCGTCTCCAGCCAGGAGTTCGACTGTCAGTACGGAGCCATCGCATAAGAGGTTCATCCTTCGATTCCGAGCTTTTGGAAGATTTGGCCGAGCGCCTTCGGGAAAAAATTGATGATCGCCAGCTGTCGGTGGGGGTGGGTAGAGCAACCGCTGTTGACTTAGAATCGATGCTGAAGCGAGACTCGGGACGAGGAGAAAATTCAGGCCGACCAGATTGAACGAAAGCAGAATCTCGAGGCGAAGAATGACCCGATGAGAAGACGTCTGCTGATGAAGCGGTGGAATTGCGTGCGCCGAACAGTGACAGCCGTTTTCTAGAAGACGATGAACTGCGGTCTGAGGAGGAGCTCATGAAATTCCAAGGTCTGGAGTCGGTGCCAAATGTTGCTGACAGGCGTGAAGCCTTCTTGGGAGTTGGTTCTGTTGTTGTGGAAGCCATGGGATCTGATTGTTGATAGGAAAGGTCATCGCTTTGCGAAAACCACTTTGGAGCCATCTAGTCCGGGAGATAATTCATGACCACATGAGCAGACAGATGTTTGAGAAGTTGTTTGCTGGCAAGGTCGAGGCCGAGGTGATGCTTGTGATTGTGATTGTTGCTCGTGATTGTGGACGGCGTGACGAGACTCGATAGCGACAGACACAAGATGGGATACACAAGAAGAGACAGGTTGTAAGAGAATGAGAGAGGGAAGAAAAAGAGAAAAGCCCAATGGTAAAATGCAAGCCAATGTTGTGCCTGCAAGACAGGTTGCACGGCGCAAAAGTACACCACTGTGGAGCGTGTACGACCAGGAAACGTCAGCCGAATGATGACAGAGGATCCGTGAGTGGTAGGCTAAATCTGGAGAGGAGTCAAAACCTGGCCCCCCCCCCCCAGTCAGCCACCCTCATCAATGCCCATCACGCTAGGTGTTCCTGCAGCCGGCGGCCGCATGGCACTATGGAGGAGGGAAGAGGGTGTTGCCGTGCCTCGTGAGCACTGAACCGATCGGTCAACTTCCAACTTCCACACGCGGGCACATCGGCGTCAACCACAGGCCCCGGCTTCGCGAAGCAAAAGGTACCTGTCTGTTGTTACCACGGCGCTTCTTGTTTACTTTGCGCTATCATGACAAGCGAAACCCGAGAGGGGAGGTGCCCAAGCACTGGCCCTGCGCAACTGCGGACTTTTTACAGAAGTGCGAAGAGGTTAAAGTTCGAAGCCACGAGTAAACGAGTGGAGTCGCGGGAGAGGTGGAGCTGACAGAGCCCTCGGCCATTGCGTCGTCAACTCGAGGGAACGCAGCTTCCTCGCACGAGAAACTTCTTCTGCTACAATCTTCGAGATGACTTTGCATGTATCGTGCGGTAGACTCGGACGCACCTCAGCAAGGGCTGTATAGCGACTGTTGCTGGCTACTTCTTACCTGGTTGTCGGGTTGTAGAGGGCTAAAAGCTAAACGAGCGGCGGTTGCTGTGTTAAGATTACGCGCACCGTTGAATGGCGCGTGGGTCCCCGATGGTATGCATGCCAGCGCGTTGTTGATCCCGAGACGCTGGAATCGCGCAATCATCTCAAACTCGAGACCTGGGTTAGTCGACACTATCCGACACTACCTCTCAACTACAGACGCTGTCAACAATGTCACTTGTCATGAGCAAGCGCTTACACAAGAGTGGGCAAGATACGGTGGGTGTCTACTGTGTGCAAAGTGTAGCTAGCCGAGCAAGCATCTCTCGGACGACCTGTTGCCCAGAAAAATTCAACGTCGTACATATGCAACACGACAAGAAAAGACAAGCAAAGCATATGTTGCGTTACGCGCTGCAAGTGCAATTGATGCCGTGCGACTTTTACCACCCATGTCCGAAGCTTTTCTCATCCACCTGAAGGCTGGAACAAATTTTACCTACGAGTACATGCAGCTCACCTCTTTTGGGTGTATCACGGAATAGTGCCCGCGGGTCGCAGCTTTATCAAGAACTCTAAAAATTGATGTCCTCAATGCAAGGCACATGTCCTTCTAATGTTATTGTTTATGCGACGAGAGCGGTGACAGTTCTACACATTTTTTGGCCCTGCATGCCACCCCCCGTTGTTTGATGTCCTTGACAGCGTCAATCATTGCATGGAAGGTTGGGTGTAAGTTGAGAGTATCATGCACAAGGCGGCCACCGATATCAACTCAAAACGCTTCCCGATATCTCGAATCTACAAACTGCATCGGCCCGCATCCGCCTCAGACAACCAGGATACAACAATCCGATGGTGTTCAACCCGACTATTGGCATGGTCCCCGAAACCCGCTCTGTGGTTCACAAAGGATCCAGTGTGCAAATAGTCGAGGTCCGTGGTTCAGGTCATCCACTCCAGCCTCCATCCATGGTCTTGTTTAGCACGAAGCTGGAGATCCCACATTGACGAGTGCGGTAATGCGGACAGCTTCCCCGACCGAAATGCTGTGCTTGTTCAACGACCTGAGCTTGCAGAGTTGGCGCCAAAATAACCCCAATCTAACCAAAGCGCAATAATAAAAATCT
Organism: Aureobasidium lini; assembly: GCA_022813425.1. Classification (NCBI taxonomy): domain Eukaryota; kingdom Fungi; phylum Ascomycota; class Dothideomycetes; order Dothideales; family Saccotheciaceae; genus Aureobasidium; species Aureobasidium lini. Next base: position 247,611 of record JAKLML010000031.1, read on the forward strand.
CAGATGATAACCGAGTTGCTGGGAATTGGTCCAGCCGCTCCGAATCCTTTTTAGCAATTCGTCTCAATTGCAATTCCCGTCCCATGACCTGGAAAGGAGATGATAGGTTCTCCAAGTTTCGCACGAGATTATTACTCGGCCTGCTGCGGCTCTATCTTTTACTGTACGTCAGTTCAGGTGAGAAGGCCGACTCCTGAAAAGAGGTTGTCGATCTGGCCGAAATTCACCGATCTTGGATCTGGGGATCCACAAACCAACACTTGGACAAAACAAGTGCGTGCACCCTCAGTCTCCATCCACGACGTGCAGCAGTGGACAACTCAAGACCCACAACGTTGATGATGTCAAGCAATTCATCGCACTACTTGAACTTGAGAACATCCACTCACTGAAACTAGACAGCGTCCACCGCCCTCCTAGTTGTCTAGCCAAAGGACCGAGCGCCGGTGGAGGATACACGGCAGTCAACATAGGTGAGAACACGCGACGGTGTTGTTCCCATTAACAAAAGCTGTTTACAAGAAACAACACACCGCAAATCTGCCATACTATCCGAAACCGACACGTCTACATTCCCATGGACTTTCTCTCCTGAAGTGGATGCCACGTTTCAGTCGAAAACTTAACAACCATGACTCTATATTCTTATTCAGAGTTGTGATCTTGCTTCGCCTATAACGATAGACGCTTGACTCGTTGGCGTCTCGATCCACGATTGGCTTCACATCCAGGAGAACCTCGAAATCTACAACACCCCATGGTGCAGCGTCGCTTTAGTCATCATAGTCAGGCTCTAAGGACATATACGAACATGGTTAATGCTACGCATACATGGCTATTCGTGCCTCTTGATCGATTTTGTCCGACATCAATTAATTAATTCCCGGTAGGCTGAGATTGATGTCTCGCGTCTCTTCTTCGGGCCCTAGATAGGTTTCAACAACTATCAGTCCTGCGATACACGACAATGTCAATCGATTTTCAATCCCGGCCTCAATTAGGTATTCGTGTCAGGCTCTGTACGCGACAGCCTTATAGCAAGGAACCTTCAACATTCGATAGGTCTCGAATCTCAGATACAAGCTCTCACACGTTGTCTTTGTGCTTGAGCTTGACAATCAGCAGCTGTAGAATTGCACAATATATCCAAAAACCAGAGCCAAACACAGTGTGTTCAGTGAGTATCGTGCCTCTTGACAGACACATCACCACGCGTTTCTCCCGCAGCGAGAATGGAGCTTGAGACTTTGAGCACATGGAAAAGACTGTTGTATCTATCGAACTCCAGAATCATCATCAATTATCCCATTACGTCGTCCTTCTATCCCCCCAGTACCGTGTATCCTTCCACTCTCAGCATTATGTATAACCCATTAAAGCCTCTGTCTCATTATCATCCTTCTCCACATCCTCCAACTCCATATCCACAACAATTATCTTTCCGGATCTACTTGGCGGTAAATCGACTTCTCGCTCTCAACTTGTCGCCGTAGAAGAACAGTACGAAAATACCGCCGATACACAGTGTAGTCAGTCCAGCAAGCAAACTGACACCAGGCCCAACCCCCAAATTCAAGAACATAGGTCTTGAAAACAGGATAGCGGCGGCAGCAAGCGTAGATCTAGCAGTATCGTTGCCAGCGAACAGACTACCAGCGAACATCGGATAAGAAAACGCGAGGTAAACGAACACGCATTGGAACAGAATAAAAACTCCGATCATGTTCAATACGATACCGACACAGCTGACAATCCAGTGAATGTGACCATCTCCGGTCCAGGCGAAGATGAAAAGACCGATGGGTACGAGGAAGCTGGAGAAGAGAGCGGGGATCAGACGGCGTTCTGGAGCCCCCAGGCCGTTTCGTCGGATCTCGGGTTCGACAACGTAGTAGAGGTAGGCGTAGTATGCGGCGATGGCGATGACGACGCCTACTGCAATTGAGAGGAAGATGAGACCAGTTTCGCCGGCGTTGAAGCCGTATCGCTCCCTGGGGTGAAGGTTAGCATTGTTCTTGTGAACGAAGTTGGCGGTTGTTGCACATGTCATCTCCGTGAGAGATTGACTGTAGAACAGCGTTCGAGACTTACATGTAAACCAGCGGGAAAACTTCAAAGAAGCTGTAGAAAATTGCATAGCAGAGAGCAATGTAGAGATCAGCGTAGGCCTAAACGAAGCTTTAGTCAGCAAAGAGCACATAGTTGGCGACGTTACACCTCAACTTCAACTCACGATAGCAGGATCGAGCACAATGAGCTGCACAGGTCTAATCAAAGCCTCGAAGACAACATCTCCAAAGCTCCGGGAAGCCTGATTGATCTCAGACTGAGCCTTCAGGTTTTGGTTCCCTGTGAGTTTTCTGAGACGCCGAGCACGACGCAACAGGATGTTCTCTGGGTATGTTTCGGGAAGGAAGGCAAAGAGCATGAGCCAGACCGGGGCAGCAAGCCACAACATCTCCCACAGAGACCACCTCCAGTTCATAGCCGCGACACTGAAACCAGAGATGATCGGTCCAAGAGCAGGACCGATACAAGAGGCAGCTGCCCAACAACAGAGAATGTAAGGCAGCTTGATAAGTGAAAACATGTCTTGGAGACTAGCACCACCAGTTGCCAGGATGGGAGAACCGAAGAAGCCTTGCAAGAATCGCAGCACCATCAAGCTCGCGAAGTTATCAGCCAGAGCCGTGGGAACACACAAGATGGTGAAGATGGCGAAGGTGATGATGTATGGAGGATTCCTGCCAATCGATGCGATCTCACTAAGTGGTGAGAAAATCAGAGGTCCAAGACCATAAGCGAAAACGAAGAGGGCTATGCCGAGAGATGCTGCGGTCGCCGAAACGCCAAAGACATGCATAACACCCTCGGCTGACGGAGTGTAGATGGCCGAGCCTGTGTAGACCGCAGTGGTGTAAATACAGATCAGGGCTGTGACCATGCCTTTCTTCGTCTTCGACCAATTTTGAGGATTTGCGGGATCATCGGTGGTATACCAGTCGACCAGAATGGTTCCATCTGCAGTACGGACAGGTTGGACAGGCTCAGGTATTGAGGGATTCGACTCGGAAGCGATGGCGAAAGCTTGCTCGAGATCTGCTCTGGTTTTTGATTGCTCTAGAGCAATTCGCGATCCGACCTGTGATAGAGCAGATCTGGCGGTGTTGGTCTTGCTTAATTCGTGGCGACTTCGATCAGTCTCTGTTCGCGTAAGGTGGAGGTCGTTGTTCGGCTCGGTCAAGTCCTCTTCGAGCTCTTTCTCAAGGGAACCATCGATGAGCGAAAGTGAAGGAGCTGTCGTGGATTGTCGACTAGCTGCCTTCTCACTGTCCGGGTGTGCGTAGCAACTTGGACACTCGAATCCAGACTTCTCTTCGGGATATTGAAGCAGTCTGTTTCCTGTCAGATAGCGGATGACTTGTCCGAGGGGTGCGTCTCGAATGAGATCCATGCTGGTAGACTAGATAGAGTTTTGGAACAGGGTGAATGAACTGATGCAAGGAGGACTTTTTTGTCTTGCTGTGTGTGATAATGGTACAGAGGAATGGTGGATGCTTGTATGTGTCACCTACATATATACTCACAAACCAAGTTTCAATTCTAAAAAGCTGTTGATTGCGTGCGAATGTATTCAGTAAGCATGCCAAGCAAGTCGGAGTCTTGAAAATACAAGCCATGGAGTTTAGCAATAGCAGACGGAGCTTGGTACAAGGGAGTCAGAACCTTGGTGGCCGGAGAGATGCCTGTGGAATGCAAGCGTTGCTGTGATTGGACACAGCTGGGGTTTGTCAGCTGCGGGTTTGAGCCTCGCTGACAAACATTGCTTTCAGAGTGTCTCGACACCACAGATGGATGATTGTTCCAGCCGCTGTTCTATAGAGACCGGACGAACATTCATGCCGATCTTACAAAGCCGCTGGCTGTCTTTTCGTGATTCTGAGGCGCACACCTGCAAGCAGGCAGAAGGACGAGAAAATCCTTGAAGCATATCCTGGACTCTGTCAGCACATTAGCTCTCACCTTAGACAGGAAGTCCATAATGACGTCTATCAGGTTCATGCCGAAGTCTCTCATTTCGTGCAGCTTGCTGTAGGAGTTGTGGACGTTAGTCGGGACTTGGTGAATCACAGCCATTTCCAGACTCCGGTCATGAAGTACGTCGGAGAGCTGCTATTAGTGCATGATGTCTTCTTCTTGCGGACAGTACTCGAATGGGTCGAAGTCATCTAATTGCGAGAAAACAATGAGAAACGAGAGTCTGTCTGGTAGAAGGTATAGCCATACCCAGGAGATGGGAGAAGGGACAGGAGTGTAAGACGGGGGGTCTGGAGAAGGAGGGTGTTGGTAGCAACGTCTCTATGCACAGACCATCTTCAGGCGCCGTCGAAAGCACAACCAAACTCAAAATGTTTCTTATTAATCCTGACATGCGCGAAACATGTCTGCAGATAGGCAGCACATCACTCTCAATGTTACGATGCGCATTCTTGAGAAGAGCTCTAAGGAACCCACGACATCATTATCAACAAGTCCTTCAGTATCGTCAAAGTGAATATGGGCCTCAAGTACATCCAGCACGATGGTTGGGCTTCTTGCCGCTTGCGACGAATGATGAGATAGCTAGCACAGATCCAACATCCAACATTGGAGACAAGACTGGAAACGACACTGATCCCGGACAGTCTAATGGGTCGGACACAACATTGCACCTTGCGAAACGTGATGTGAATTCGATTTCGAGCTCCTCGACAATCTCACAAACTACGACCCAGAGCTGCACAGAAACCCAGGAGCCTGAGACGGAACATTTCGACGGAGGTCGACGCCGTGACCGAACATTCTTTTCGGCATCTCTCTTCGATGGAACGATAATGTTCCTCTGGGACGGTCTGATCGATCTCAATGGCTTCAAAGACTTAGTCATGATCGTCGGGGCCGATGGTTGACATGTTATAAATTCAGATGGGTCGACAATGGATGGCAGATTCGAGAGTACTATGCCATTGTCACCGAGAAGGGTAATCTCAAGGATGGCCGCTGTTCGTTCGCCGAGGATCTCATCAAGACATGTGGAACGTGGACGCAAAAACTTCAGGATGAAGTCTATGTCTACGAAGACGGCAATTGGGAGAAAAACAAGGCTCTTTTCAATGCAGTCAGCAAAGCATCCTGGGACGACGTCATCATCAATCCCGCCATGAAGAGCAACCTTATCAAGGACATTGACTCCTTCAACGCAAGATCGACCTACCTGGAGTACAACATTCCCTGGAAGCGCGGTGTCATTTTCCACGGTCTGCCTGGGTGCGGCAAGACCATCTCCATCAAAGCTCTCATGAACACAGTTCGGCAAAAAGGTGTCTCAAATCTCTACGTAAAGAGTTTCAAAGCTTCAGGTTGTCAAAGCGATCAAGCCAGCATCCGCGAGATCTTCACCAAAGCCCGCGCAGTGGCACCCGCATTGCTCATCTTCGAGGATCTCGACAGCTTGATCACAGACGAGCTTCGCTCCTTCTTTCTCAATGAAGTCGATGGTGTCGAGGACAATGATGGTCTTTGTATCATTGGCTCCACCAATCATCTCGACAGGATTGACACCAGTATTACTAAACGACCTTCGAGATTTGACAGGAAGTATCATTTCAAGGCTCCTGCTGAACAGGAGCGTTTGTTGTACTGTCGATACTGGCAGAAGAAGTTGCAGTCGACTCCAGCTATTGACTTCACTGATGAAGTTTGTCAAGCTGTGGCGGAGGCGACAGAGGGCTTCACATTTGCATATTTGAAGGAGCTTTTTGTGCAGACACTGTTGATGCATGTCGGTGGGCACGCTGAATTGGCTGTCGACTACGAGACTACAGCTTCTCCGGAAGGTGATGACAAGTCCGAGAAGGAGGATGAGGTGTCTACAGTGCTCTCCACAAGTCTGGAAGCAAACATCTTTTACCAGACACTCCGCAAGCAGATGGGGACTCTTGCCGAAGACCTAGAGGTAGAGAATCGTAAAGATGATGGTGATGAAAATCACCTGGAAGACAAAGTGGAGAGAAAGAGTGAGCCAGGAAAGGACATGATTGGAGGAGATGACGACCAAGAGTAAGCCATAGATATCTCCTATCAATAGACTGACAGATGACGACAATGATATCTGACGCGCTCGTTCTTCCTCACTTTCATCGGGTGCGGACCTTTTCGCTCGGACTGATGAGCGCAGGGCATTGAGTCGAAAAATCCGTGAAGGATGATGGATTCGCTGACGGATGCGAGCAGATCAGGTAGCGCAGATGACCATTCAGTCATGCGGTGCACTCGAGCAGGATCCACAAAAAGTTCTTCTGGTTGATACAAACTCAACTTCATAGCTTCAAAGACAGATCGCTGTATATCCCAAGCCAGAATCTCGTATTGATGGTCTCGACCGAATCTGAGAAATTCAACCGTGACGCAGTGATGTTTTACACTCTTTGGCCTTCAAATGCAAATTCTACAGTATGATGTGCCAGTTGCAAAGCAACCGAGGCATAGAAGAGTGGCAGTCGAGGAAGCTGTGCTCGTGAGTCGCTGCACATCTCGCTAAATGCAGCGGAATAGATCTTGATGGGTTTGACTTGTCTTGCAAAGGGAGCCGTACTACAGATTCGTATCATGTTGTCAAGGCTTGATGTATTGATAGCACAGTATGCTTAGCGAATAATTCGATTAGCGAAGATTAGAGAGACCACTCTGTTGACGGCCCTGCAAGAAAGCCGTAAAGAGTTGAGAGGTGTTACGGCTACGTGCCAGGCGTTTGAGTGCAAGCAGTGCCATGGTCGGGTCATAGACTGCAGATTGGTACTCGAGGGAAGAAAAGTGCGGTTCTAATGATTGAGCAGAGCGGGCGACGACGAGTCTCGAATCTACATCTGCATGTGTCAGCAGGCATCGACGAAGCTCGAGAAAGGCCACCCTTGCACAGTGTTCTGCTTGTCGCTGCCTTCCAACATGCAGCACATTCAGCACGTGAGATCAAAGCAGTACACTTGAACGAGATCATCGACGTGAGTGACTTGAAGCCAATCTGAACAGGCTCTGTATCATCACCCCGACAGGAAGAGTTGTAAAACTGCGTGACAAAGCTCGCGACGGCTGATATCGGCGCAGACTTCATGGGCTAGATTGTCATCAGACGTGACGTCGCACTATGGCCATGAAAGCGACGCGAGACCGCTCATGACAAGGTAGTCGCGATAAACATGCTGATGTGGAACGATTGAGATACGAGCGAGAGGTGCCGAAGTGGAGGAGACACAACATCAGCGGAAGGCAGGTGCAACCGACACTCGGCCCGACCTGCCCCTAAGACTCGCTCCGAAAGAAGCGCAAACGGCTCGGTGGCCAACCTCACTCGCCTCTGATGGAAGCTCATACCACACGTATCTGTCAACCTTGGTCTATCAGAACAGCGACAGGATTTTGCGCTGAGATCAAATCGGCTAACCAGCTCCAAGCGATCGAGGGCCGAATCACGATTGACGCTGTCAATCAGTAAAACTCTGCGAGGACTGCGCCTGCCTACAAACACAAAAACAATTTGGAGAGCACGGTGAGTAGGGTTCGGGGTCCAATAATCCGAATTCTGAGTTAAGGGATGTTGCCTATCTGAGCAGGATGATCACTAAGAGGACGGTCTTCGACCCGATACATGGGTTGACATGATCGACCGGCTCCAGAGTCAAACCAGACATCAAGGAAGTTTGATGGCTCGCTCCGGACACAACAACCAGTGGACTGGGACATGGTCAAAAGTGCAGCATGTGGTCACCGAGAAGAAGCTAGGTACAGCCATCACATTCCCAAACTCACGACACATGCTGGTGTCTTGCTTAGGTATGCTCATCTCCTTCTCATGCATCATTCACTTGTGAATATCATGTTTTGCATCTTAAAGACTCACAACAGGCAGTCATTATTACCTGTAGCGGAAGCAATTTGACTCCTGACAACTTCAACATTGACATCACTCGGAACAGGAACGTCCGCCACGCGAGCATCGCTGTTAGACCAAGTCAAAGTGGAATATAGTCGCCGCATAGTGGACGGCAAGGCTGACAAACGACTCTATCGCGGACCTTAAAATTTACATTTGACGTCCTCCCCCACTTCCCGGCTTCGAGAATCTCAACCACCTCCACCTACCGATGCCAAGAAGCATGTATGGAATTTTCTATGTCAGAACACCAAGAGACTGATGCAACTCAGCCTATCCCATCCGTAAATAGGTGGCACTAGCTGCTGAAATCTTTTGATGGTCGAGATATCCTCCTGAACTCGATCTCACGGCATAGTCAGGGGTCCACCCTATTGTGTTCAAGTCTCTCAAAGATCAGATATATTCGTGTCTGGTTTTCTTTTCCAGCTTCCAGATTGTTGATCTCTTGTCATAATCTGCAGACGGTAAGTCTGTGACGAAACATAAGCTATCTTTACGCAAGCACCGTGCATATGCATGTCTTACCTGGATCTGTACCTGAGCTAGCAACGGGCCCAGAAGTCGAGAGCCGTTTGTCGAGTACCGAAATCTTTGTTTATCCTCCTGATTAGCGAGCGAAGTAAAGCTAGAACGCCTTGTTCACGCCTACAACGCCTCGTACCTGGTGCCGCCACGGTACAGGGGAACGTTTGGTTGAAACCTTGTTCGAATATATATGGTTATTCAGATGATTCATCGAGGCGATGGCTGGTATAAGTATATTGCAATCTCCCTCCTTTGACTCGAATCATCCAGCAAACACTTCTCATCTTCTTCATTTGTTGCACTATGAAGCTCACCATCTTCTCCGCCGGCCTCATTGGTTTGGCTGCTGCTCTACCTCAGGCTTCCATCCAGGAGTCTTCGAGCTCGGTTGTTCAGACTTCTACGACTTCTGTCAGCTCGCCCGAGGATGTCCCTCATGCAACCAGCCTTGCTCAGGCCGCCGCAGTCAACGTCACCATTTCCGTCGAGGTCCCTTCTGAGATCATTGACACTACTTCTCTTGAGTCAAACAGTCCGGCTCTTCTCACTACCAAGCCTGTGGAGAGTAACGAATTCCTGTCCCCTGCCGACTTCCTCACTCAAGGTTTGTCTTTAGATGACATTCCTGAGGTTCCCGTCGATACCTCTGCTCTCTCCAAGAGAGACTTCTTCGGACTCTTTGGTTCTTCCAACGCCAGAGGTCCCTTCGTCAACTTCCTCAAGGTCGCTGCACAGATCTTCGTCAAAGTTGAGAAGATCATCATCTACTGGACATGCCCTCAATAGATCCGTCCCACTCCCAACACCTTCCCCGGATGGAGAAACTACAAGTCGAACGGCGTCAACCTCGGTGGCTGGCTCGTTCTTGAGAAGAACATTCAGCCTAGCTTCTTCAACGACAACGCACCTAGCGCTATTAATGAGGACAGCTTCTGTAAGACTTTAGGCCAGGTAAAGTGCGGTGCTCTGCTTGAGAACCGTTACAACACCTACATCACTACTAAGGATATCGACAACTTCGCCGCCTACGGTGTTAACACTCTCCGCATCCCTATCGGTTACTAGGCCTATATGCCCGCTATTGCAGGTGACAACTACTACACTAGTAGTCAGAAGTTGGCCATGCAAAAGATTGCCTAGTACGCCATTAGCAAGCACAACATGTACATCGTCGTTAACCTGCACGGTCTTCCTAGCGGTTAGAACGGTCTCGACAACTAGGGAAAGACTAGCTAGCTTACATGGTGGAACAATTAGACTACCTTCGATCTTTCCATCGAAATGGTCCGTAGAGCTACCGACGACATCCTTCGCTAGCCTAACAGCGGTAGTTATACTATTTCCCTCATTAACGAGCCTCTGCCTGCTCTCTACTACTTCGGTTAGACCTAGGACAGCATCGCCTACCTAAACAAGTACTATAAGGCCGCCCTCGCCGAGGTCCGTAAGAGATCCAAGACTCTGCCTGTTGCTATCTCTAATGGTTTCATTAGCCCCTAGACCTAGGACCCTTACTAGACTAACGTTGACCCTTACATCGTTATCGACACTTACATCTACTTCTTCGTCGGTGGATTATACTCTTACGACGCCGCATATGGTGCCTGCTACCTTGCTAAGTCATACTAGAATGCTTCTAACCCTACTTTCATCGGCGAGTAGTCGATCTAGAGCACCTTGTACAATCACTTAGGAGATAACACTCGTCGCGACTTTTTCCGCAGCTAACTTTAAGCTTATACGCAATATTTGAGTGGAGGCATGTTCTGGAATGGTAAACATGACGGCGACACAATTGTTAGTGACGATGGTTCTGCGCAAAAGTACTACTGGTCTTGGGAGATCCTCGCCTCTAAGGGTATCGTCCCTCGTCCCGGTGACAAGCTCGAGTCTCTCTGTTAGATGATGGTTGATTGAGAGTACGATGCAAAAGTGTGTTGTGATTTCATCGTAGCAATATAGAATCCTTATAAAATTGTCCTGTTCAACTTTTTACTTTCTCATTTGTCATTCTTATCACTAGTGACACAATAATGGTTTGAGTATTGGTTCATGCGTCCATCCAACGCTGACATATCTTTATCAATGCTTTTGTAGTGCGTATGGTAGTGACTGCATCTTAAAAAATGTCTTACCGCTCGATGAAGGTTAAAAAGCAGTGTCACGGGCATCGAAAAGACGGCAGCCATCCTCGCTGGCATCTTACGTCACGAAGAATGCTTTCGAATGGTCTGTTATCCTACTTAACACAGTAGCCCAGAACGAACGATACAGCAGTGCGGTGCAGCTATTCTGCCGGCGTCAAAACTCGCAGAAGGTGCGATGCAAAGCACCATGCTTTCCAGACTGGAGAACAGCTGTTTTTGGAAGGAAGTGGTTTCCGGCGCGCCATGATCAGCCTCAGCGCGACTTCCTTGCAGTGACTCTCTCGTCAGTTCTGTAAGACCCGCTGTCACGGCAAAGCTCCGCTATGACCGTCGACAAAGACAAAGAGAACCTCCCTCCAACAAAGTCTGACGCGAGACATCTCGAACAATTGAACAATGGCTTCCACCTGAGATATTGCTCGCCATCTGGCGCTCAAATCACATAGATACGAGCGTTCACGCCTGCAAGATCTGCTCCCTCTGATAGACTCTTCTGCCGGTCCCAAGACTCATTACAGCAGCAAACCAATCTTGTTCTCCAAAATTTACCACGGCTCTGACCATCAAGAACTAATTTTCCCTTCTCGGTCCACGACACCTAAAGCCTCCGTCTCGCATCCCTCTAATCCATTACAAACTCCGCAACATTCACACGGAAGAAGAATGGACAACACCAAGGCCGACTTCGACGCTAGGCGTGAAAAGCGTGATCAAGGCAGTAGAGACCTCTGCAACTCAGGATATGTTCGCACTATGACTGCATTTGTTCAGCAGATCCAGAATAGTGGAAATTTGAGTAGCGCTAGAGGTCCTCAGAAGTGAGTCGAAACATGCAGATGTCTCACCTGCGACAACACACGGTGAGTACAGTCTGGAGTCGAAGCGTGTTTCTTGCCAACACAAAGAAACTACAGACACTAATCTAAGTCGTTTGGAGTTCCAATATCAGTGGAGTCATGCGAATAACACTTCTTCACACCTGACTTGGATTTGAGAGCAGTATTTGAAGATCATCCAATACTCCCTTCCTTTCCTCTTCTCATCCTTCCATTCCAGCAACGATTGTGATGCAGGACACTTTGTTTCCGCCCACTGGTGCCAACGCACACATCATGCTTCACATCGTTTTCTTCGGCATTCTATCCGCCCTTTCCATCATTGTCGAGTACATGGTCGTTCTCGTATGGCTTCCAAACGTTCTGCGCTATTTCGACGCTCTTCCCGCCTATGCCCACATCATATCAAACACAAACAATCCACTTCCATGCGAAGTCTCCACCAAAGTCCAGGACGAAATCTCTTTGACCGTTGACAACACCCTCCTCCTACTGGCTGCCACTCTTCAGGATAAACTCGCACATCTCACACAGACCGAAGTCAGCACCATGCTCACGGAGCTTCAGTTTCTCAAGAACACCGTTGGCTCCCATGTTCCTCTGTTCGGAAACGAGGAGCAAGATTCCGTTACTCCTGCTCATACTTTCAAGAAGGACGCTTGGCACGGAGATGCTTGTTTGATCGAGGTCATGCAGTGGTGGCTCAAGAGACGCTCTCCCGAAGTCATGGACGAAGGGACCGAGAACAAGAAGATCGAGCTCACACCCTCATCGACTGGCTTGCCCGAGAAGGGAGCTCCTGAGCTTAACCAGAGCCTCAGAAAGCCCGCCCCAGCTCCTCCAATTCACAGGGGCAGTGAATACATCACCAACTTCATCTCTGGTCTTGAAGGTTGGTCTTCAGCATCGAAATCCATCGACCAATATTGTCCTGATCTGACTCACACCACGAACGAAGACCAGCCATCCTCCGCATACCCGCCCACAATTAAGCCGTTCGATTCTGCCGAGCAAGTCATCTGGCACGTCAGCTACAGTCTCGACTCCGAACTTAGAGACCAGCCCACCTCCGAGATCGACGACCTGATGGCCAAACTCAGAGTCCACAGAAACAAGACCGCACGCAAGCGCGACAAAGCCATCCTCAGCGATGTCCGAAACTCTGCAATGTACCCTGATGTTCCTTTTGCGGAGAAGAGGGCATCATGGAAGAAGGTGAAGATTCATTGGGATGCAAAGGTCGCTCTGGTGGATGGTATCATGCTTATTATTCGTGAGAACTTTGCTGGTTCGGAGAATGCCGTTTATGAGGAGAGTTTCTATGGTAGTTCGCCCGCAGCTTCTGTAGGTAGCTTTACCAGGAGTGATTACTGATCTGTATCCCTCGCCGGAATAACAGAGGGCATTGAGAGGAGAGCTACAAGACCCTAGCTTTGCGCAGAATGATTAGGAGGAAAGGGGATGCAATGTTACAGAAACTGACGCAGAAGAAATATGCTAGCAGATGAAATTTGATTTGGTTGAGCTGCCTCTAGATCGCTCCGTTGCTTCAGCAAAGCATATTCACCAGATCATGTTTGAACTCCGTTTGCGTAGACGGTGGTGTAGAACGTAGATAGGGATCTCATAGTTGCAGCGGCACTACGTTATGCACGATTTTCGTCGCAGCAGCGTTTCTTTTCTTTCCTCCTACCGGGTGAATCCGATTCATTATCTCGTGCCAGTACCTCGTTCACGTAGTCAGCGCCGTGAGATATCGAGGATGATTTCAAAGCAAAAGCCCCGCCAATCCGTAGATGATCTGCGTCGTAGTAGCGTTGCGGTCCTTGCATCCTATCGACCGAGTTGTACTACTTCCTTCGACTAACGCGTCGGAGCCTGGTTCGCACAGTAAGCGGCTTAGGGGCAAAACAGCCGCAGTACGGTACAAAGGAAGAAGGAGAGGCGCCTGCAACAGTATGATGGAGGGCAGGGCCTGTAAGATAGAAGGTCAAGTTCAGACGACGACCTTGTTCTATAGTAAACAAATGAAAGCCCCCTTGCACATGCAATCAAACCTTCACCTCAAGTCAAAGAAAACAGCCGCAAAAAGATCACAGCAAAAAAACAAAACAAAGCCCCAAAAAGCGGCAAAAAACCAGAAGCTCTTCGCTTCTTGGGAAAACCCTCATGAATCTCCTTGATCATTATCACCAGATGACGGTCATCGGGCTTGGACTTTTGAATTAGAACCAAATTAAGACATACGCGGCGGAGACTCGAACAAGTGTTTTGATTGTTCAATCGTGAAGTGGTTAAGCCGTTACACCAAACAGAGGATTAGATTTGTGGGATTATGAAGGGAAAGGGGAGGGAGGGGGAGGTTGCGTGTTCGATTTTGGGAGTGAGCGGGGGGAAAGTTTTGCAGTTTTTACGATATGAGATGTGGAGAGGTGGGTCATGGATGAGAGATGCTGTTGAGGGGGTGTTTGTATCAGAAGAATCGTGCTTGCGACTCTACGCGTGTCTGATCCTCTGCGCCTCTCTGGTCCTCTTGCGCCTTCCACTCTGTTTTCATGTCTGCCTTCTTTGCCTCTGGCCTAGACAAACGCTCTCCCTTCACTCATAATGCTCCTCCACAAACTCAGCAAGAGTTCTCTTGAGTCTGAGAATAAGCAGAGTGCATGTTTGGAGTTCATCAACCACAATGTCAAGTCTCTCGTCCGTCTTCTTCATCTGCTCTTGCAGCTCTTCGATCTTGGCTTTGCTTCTCTTTTCATTCTCGGCTGGATCTGGTGTCAGTTTGCGCGACGATTATGGGTGTTGGATGGCATACTGAGCTTCTGGATGAGATCGGTGAAGGCGGAGATGGTTGAGTCGTCGCGTGAGGTGTCGTGCTTTGGAGTCATGGTTGTGATTTGTTCTGGTTTAGATGTGGGTCAGCGTTTGCGATGGATTGGAGGTAGCTTGTCCTGGTTACCTGTCTTGGTGGGAGCTTACGATGCTTGATCTGCGGTTTGCGTTGATGACAAGGTTAGCACGAGGCTGCAAGGATGGCGCGCTAGCTTTTGTCTCGATAATTGTTGACTGAAGCGAAGATCAAACAAACAAACTGAACTCTTTTGATGCAAGAAGTGAAAGGAAGGCACTAGTATTGATATTTTGAGAAAAGCACGGAAGGTTCGACCGTGGATCTGACAAAGCGAAATCAAGGAAGCTTCAAATCTGCTACCTGTATGTCAAAAAGACATGCTACTGTTCATGTCCCTCAAGACTCTCTATGTAATAGCACCCAATCTTCTGAGCATGCGTTCAATCCCTCCTGCCGTCCTCAATGTGACCAGAAAAAAGACACATTCTCCCACCTCCAAGCACGTTGCCCGCACAAACGACAGCCTCTGTCGAAGGCTGTACCCACATATTCCCTCGGGCAATCTAGTGCCTACCAGTGCTGACAGATCTTTTGCGCAGTCTGTCTTTCCAAGGAGACTGATACTCACTCTCGATAGCCGCAACTGGCTCTCTCAGAGTGTTTGGCCTGGCTGCTGGTGCCGTTGTCTCGCCAAATGTACGACCATTCACATCTCCAGTCCCAAAGACCATCTCATAAACGGCCTCGAGCTCTTGAGCCATCTTTTGAAAGGGAGCAAAGATGTCCAAAGTCTCCCAGACAGACCACAGCCATGTTGCAGCAGTCTTTGGGGGAATCCAGGTGAGATTCGCAAAGCCGACGGATAGTGCAGGAACGGAGATATATGTGGTGAACCATGCTTCAGCAGTGGCAGAATACATTCCGAGGATGGCCAAGACGTTGTAGAGGAGGTCGTAAAAGTTGAGGATGTTCTTGAGGACGAAGTTGCCAGCGCTGAGGATGATGGCGGTGAAGTCTGTGGTGGCAGCAAAATTACGGAGGTAGTTCATGATGGCATGGACGACGATGGATATGAGCACCAGAGTAAAGGCAAGGAAAGCTCGAGCGTGACCGGCCAGAATATGAGCAGCTCCAATAGATCTTAGAACAGCTCTCTCAATGAGAGGACTAACACTCTGAGCTCTGCGCTGGAATTCGGCATGTTGGATGGCAAGCATGACAGTTGCTTGAACAGCCTTCATCAACTTGAAGAGATATTTCTGAGCTCCTTGAAGGACTTGATGAGTACGAGGAGAAGTAGAGAGCATCTCAACACCCGCGAGCATGTCGTCGACAAGAAGAACGGCAAGAGTGATGGCATTGTTGACGCCTCGCCGAGCTGCGGCGGCGATCCTGTCAGACTGGAGAAGAGCAATCGAGATACAGAAGATAGCGAAAACCACAAGAAGTTTGAGAGAAGAGTCGAGCTCCAAGAATGACTTTGACGAAGAAGCGTTCGTTGACTCCAGCATGTTGGTATTGTATAGACGTGATGAGTGATGAGATTGTAGTGTGAGAAGACGCGGTGCAGTAGCTCTGCGAGAAATGATATTTCTTCATACTGTTATGTGTAGCTGGTGAACGTCTCTAATGCGGGAGGCTTTCACAAAAATGTGTCAGCTTCGTAAGACATCATCGTGTCACAGCATCTTAAGACAATACACTTGATGTACCTTTGGTCAGACAGAGTGCATGTTTCAATCAAGGACCGTCGTGCTGGAAGTAAGACATCGGTTGTAAGTAATGTTTTACCTTTCATTGTTTTCGGAATAATTCCGAGTGTCCGAGATCTAGAACGAAAACTCGGGAAATAAAAACTACTACCAACTCATTGCCTCTGTTATGAACAGTCTCGCACTACGAGTCTTTTGCTCCAGCTCCGATCTCATCTCAGCTATTCAGCGATACTTTGCAATAAAATCCAAAGCCTCATCAATTTCGATCTCCGCATCCTCCAAATTCTCAAAAATGTTCTGATACGCATCGATATTCCAGTCCAGCATAACAAACTTGCCCTTCTCGTCATCAGTACAGAGTTGGAGTTTCTTCATGGTTTCGCTTTGCAGGCTCTTGACTTCTTTCATCCTTCTTTTGCCCATCATCTTTACATTCTTGAGTTGTGCATGAAGCTCTTTAGCGACATCGTCGGACACTGTTTCCAAATGGACGCGCTCGCGGATCTCAAGAAGCTTCGGGACAACGAAGGGGTCTGGCTCGTTGGGTGATAGTGGGGCTAGCCATTTGAGCAGTGCGAGTTGCACTGGCATTGTGAGCTTGTCCCAAGGGGTTCGAGGGCGCGCAGGTATAGAGCTCTCGGGACGAAGCTTGTGCAGGCTTGAGGTCTCAGTGTTGCTAGGAGTGACCTCTGGAGTAGCTATTGGAAGTTCATCGATGATTTTCGTGGTTGTTGATGTCAGAACTGGCATCCCAGGGTGTGTGCTTCCACCGGAGTCTGGTCGCTTTTGAGTGTCGTTGACTCCGGAAGACACAGCTTTGTTGCCGTGGTTGTGAACAGAGGTCACAGAAAGTGGCGTGTAGATGACGGCAGATGTAGATGTAGTTGAGGAGCTTGGAGTGTACTGAACAATGCTAGCTTCTGAGCAATCCGAATTGGTGGTAGGTGTCAATTGCCCTTCGGTGCATGAATCTGAGTCGAAGCAGTCACTGGGCTTCATTGAGCTCAGGTCATCTGAAATGATGGCTG
The DNA here is from genome assembly GCA_022813425.1 of Aureobasidium lini. Taxonomy (NCBI): domain Eukaryota; kingdom Fungi; phylum Ascomycota; class Dothideomycetes; order Dothideales; family Saccotheciaceae; genus Aureobasidium; species Aureobasidium lini. Next base: position 264,685 of record JAKLML010000031.1, read on the forward strand.
TGTCTGGTGACAACAGTCGCGCAATCGACTTCTCCTGAGTTGCCGCAGCATTTTCGAGACTCACAATACGATCCTTAAGCATCACAATGCAGTTAACAAGGTCGGTCAACATCTTTTCTGTGTCGGTGCTCTTTGTATCCTTGACTACGACCTTGCTCTTAACCCATTTGACACCGAAGACAAACAACGCAAGCCATGACGTTGCGGTCCAGAACCAGAATGCTAGAATGAAGACTCTGACCGTCACTAGATGAACACTGGACTTCGACTCTATCGCAGTCAACATCATTGCGGTGAGAATCCATCCAAGGTGTGTCCACTGAGCACCAGGGGGGTCGTCTTTGGTGAGGTCGTCGCAGAGACCTACTGCGATGTCGAAAAGTGCCTTGGTAACAATGCTGATGAAGCTGATGAGGTGGCTGAGAATATGGCGCTTAGACGTAAGAACGGCGGGAGTACAGAGTTGTCCCGCAAATCCATCTAGACGAAAGACTTTCGTGAAGAGGTGGCAGACCATGGTGATTCCAGCATGAACAGCAATGAGGATGACAAGACCGAGCTCCAGCAGGACAGGAATGATGAGAAACTCAGCGATATCGTCCAAGCTGCATGATGCAGCAAGTAAGCCAACCCTCATCCTGGTAGTGATTGTATTTCAAACAGAAAGACGTGATGAGAGATAAGAGGTCCACTTGGAAGATGAAAACAGTACCTAGTCGTTTTGTACTCCAGCTGATATCTGGCGCCTTCCGGAAGTGTTGGAGCAAGTGTCACTCCTGGGGTAATCATAACACTGACAAGATGTGCTCGGAGCCGTGCCGAGACATAATTTTCTTGGATTGTCTCGAACGTATCGGAATGATCTCGTTGTTTCAGTGACTAGATCTCGGCGCAAATGCTATCAAAGAAGCAGATGTCGTTCGAGCTATTACCTGCTCATCGAAGAGACAATGACAGTGCGCAGGCAACCTCAAGTTCACAACAAGGTCTCTGTTTCGACTCCATCCTGCGGGCGCACCAGCCTGGTTCCCATTTGATTAGAAGTAACTTGGAGAAATGAAAAGCGCAAGAGTCAAGTTTGATTTTCCGACGACTGAAGGTGAAGATATGAACCATGGAGATACAGAACATCGGCGTATAGTTGTAGAAAGTTTGCCATTGTTTGCTGTCAATGATGGCTGAACGGACGATGAGAAAGAAATTCAGAGCGACAAACTAGAAAAAACAAAGAATGCGTATGGACTCTGCCGAATGATTTCAAAAATCCGGGCAAGAGCCGTCGGATCAGAAGGCGTTCTTGCCATATCAGAATGTTGAGTTTTTTCAATCTTGCGTTTAACTTCAAACCATCGCGCTCGATTCTCTCCACGCCGGTTCCTCTTTTGTCGACTTTGCTTTTGCCATGCACTTGCCCTCCAACCACCTTGCAAACTTCACCGAAGGCATATCCACAAGCCGCATAAACACATCCGACGCCCACACCAGGAATACAGACACTATACCTAAAGCAACACCAAACGAAACTTCCTTTTGCAGATGAGTTTCGGAGCCAAAGATGTTCCAAACAACCGGGAGCAGGCTGTAGTATAGTGTGTGGATCATAAATCCATGTACCAGGTATAGCGAAAACGAGATCTTGCCTAGGTACTGGGTGAAGCGGTTGTTGAAGATGCGTTGAAGCATGGGCGAGTTGGAGGTCGACCAGACGAGCAATAGTGCGCCCCACCCGGTCCAGTATCGATGTCTGTCGTGGATGTATGAGGGGATCAGGGACCATGGTGTCACCCACCCCGGTGCGTGCTCCCAACGCTGTTCCGGTTGGCCACCAAGGTATAGGCCCCCGGTGAAGACCAGAGTATAGAAGACAGACCAAAGCATGCTAGGTTTTGGTGATGAGAGGGTATTGCTGAAGGTCTTTGACGCTGCGAGTGCGCTGCGCCGAATATCGAGTTCGACCAAGAGGAAGCCACCGTAGAAGAGAAGTACAACCCAGTAATCCGCGTAGTGAGCCCAAGCCATTATACAAGGCAGAATCAACATTCGATATCTGGTCCTTAGTCGACACAATCCGAGTTGCGTGGCATACAAAACAATGGAGGCTCTCTAAAGCAGGGCCAAAGTCAGCACATAAAGAACATCGACGGTTGCGCCTATGCAAGCAAGACTCACAAATTCGAGTGGAATCGTCCACAAGTGTCCATCGAGATACATCCTCTTGCCTGTGAAAGGATTCATAAAGCCAAGGAAACTGCTCCCCCAGTGCACCAGCTGCTCTGCTAAAGTGTCGTATCGCCAAGCGTGTCTATCACGATACCCGGTCAATCGCTTGCCATCATTGGCAAGCTCTCTTGTCCAATCATACATCCCGAGCCTTACGATCACCACGATCGTCAAAGTAGATGCGACACAAGGCAAGTATAATCTCATAGCTCTTCTGAATACCGACGACGACAAGCCTTTGAGAAGCGAGTCAGTCTCCCCACTCCTCATCTGTTTGACAGGTTTGTAGCTCAAGGCATATCCTGAGAGCACGAAGAAAATGCTGACCATCGCTGGACCGTGATAAAGAAGCGGAGTATCGGTAAACGGAGGAGACCGCGGTGTCCTTCGGTCCATGCGGTGGCGACATCGTGTGTGGCGTATGAAATGTGAAAGATGAATACCAGAAAAGCGGCGATACCAAAGGTAATACAAGTTACGATGCCTCTTCCAAGGGTAGATATTCATAGCATCTCGGTGGAAAGGAAGGGTGAAGTTTGACGCTTAGTATTCAACAGACCTATAAGTCAGAACCCAAGATAGTGAGGAAATAGTAGGAAACAGAAAAGAAAAACACAACTTCCATGCATGCATCATGTGTAATAAGGGGGAGAAACGCCATTGTGTTGGACAGAGAAAAAACAACGCAGAAAACCACAACGCTCGCAATCCCATCCACACTTTAATCTCGACAAACAACAACCTTTACATCAAAGACAACCTTCTAGATCCCAGCTTCTTGCTCATGATGTTGATGCCCACCCAACCCATTCTGTCCGTTCAGATGACTCCAATCTCCCATGTCACCTCCTTCTCCATCCTCTCCTGCCTCGTAGGCCTCTTTGGCCATGGCACCTCCAGCATCGAGCTGTTGTTGCATGACCGCTTGGGCTGATACAATCTCCGCTAGTCTCTTCAATCGTGGTGTTTGCAGCCATGAGGGCGTGTAGGTTTCTAATGCGGTGATGACGCGGGGTTCGGCGATTTCGTAGGGGCCACTGTCGTCCATGTCTACGGCGGGGAGGAGGAGGACGTCGGTTTTGGGGTCGGTGACGCGGGAGGCGACGGCTTTCATGATTTCGCCGTTGATGGGTTGCTCGTAGTCGGCGACGAGGTATTGGTTGAGGAGCTTTTGAATTTGGTTGGGTGAGAGCCTGTTGTAAAGTCAGTATTCTTTATCATGATAATTGTGGGGTTGGGAGAGTACTCACATCCAGCAGATATCCTGGATAATCTCAATGTCGTTGAGGGTTGCCTTCTTGAGCTGCAGAAGCTTGGTGGCTTGCATAAGATGCTCAAGTTGGAGAGTACCTTCGGGCATGTCGTGGCTCTTGCACCATTCCTCGATTCTGGTAATGTTGTAGTTGATCTGCAAACCACGCTTCCATGAGAGGAAGTTACGACGCATGAGAAGATCATTGAAGGCGGTGACACCAACAAGTTTCAAAAGCTCGGTAATAGTCTGGTTGATAATGAAGTCTTCGAGATAGAATGCCTTCATGGCCTTGAAGACGTTGTTGAGGAGGGAAAGTAGGTTGTCCATGCTGAAGGCAGGTGTGTTGTTAGATTGTAGCAGCTTGCCAAGGAAACGGTTGCTCTCATTGGTGACAAAGCCAGGAAGTGATTGCGACTCGATGATGGCAGGAACGATCATCTTTTGCAACTTCTTCTTCAACACCTTCATCCAAGTGTGGTAAATGTTAAATTCGAGACTTTCCAAGTCGTGCTTGACAATCTCGAGCAGGCGATCATACTCAAAGTTGTCGGTCTTTTGTGCCTCATACCAGTCTTCGGCGAGGAAGACGAATGACAGCATCTCGTGGACGTTCGACAACCAGAAAGCACCAGGATTCACGGCCTCGTCGCCGTCGTGCTGCATGACCTCTTGCTGAATGGACTGCATGACGTTGGCAAGGAAGCGCTCAGACTCCTTGACAAAGCCGTTGTTCCACATCTCGGAAGTAACGAGGTTGATAAGGTATGCAGGGAACAAGACTTCCTTGTCGGTAGGTGGTGGTGTGGAACCAGGAGAAGGGATCTTGAGGTTTCCGATGAGGCCCTTGGATACCTCATCATTGAGGGCATCCTCGTTGGCAAGCAAGTTCTCAAGCTCCATCTCAACATTCTCCAAGTCAGGCTTGAAAGTGGATCCGGAAAGAGTTTGTTGGTGACCACTGGTAGCTCCGAAGGCCATAGATACTGGTCGAGGATTGAATGTGCCACTGAATCTGTCGGTGTTGGTTGGCTCGAATCCAGCACTGCGACGCTTGGGTTTCTTTGAAGATGATGACACAAGGTTGATGAGACCGCTGGGCTGAACAGCACCACCATTGGTCATCTCGCCGCCAACAGGAGCAGCACGCTTGGCATGCTCCAACTGATCTTGCAACTCGGCCAATTGTTGCCTCAAGGACATCTTCTCGTTCTCGGAGACGGTGACACTCTGTCTCGAGTTCTCCAACTCTTCGCTGGTCAGGCGAAGCGACTCTCGTAATGTCTTCTCCTCTTCCTGCAATCTGCGCATGTTGGACGAGGACTCCTCGTAGTTGTGTTGCAGCTTGGCCATCTCCTCTTCGAGCTGACCAACCTTAGCAGCACTCATACCAGCCTGGTTGGCTTCCGCTTGAAGCTCCTTTGCCCTTTGTTCCAGACCCTGAGTTCGGTTCTTCCAGGTGTTGAGCTGGTTCTCGTAGTTTTGCACTTGGTGCTTGAGAGCCTTGTTCTCGGTCCTGACAGCGCCGAGTGACTGGGTAAGCTCGACGACCTTATTTTCAAGCTTGTATGAGATTTGCTTGAGATCTCTAGCCTCCTCACGCAAGCCCTTGTAAGCCTTGCGAGCTTGTTTGCCTCTCCACAACCCCTGTACGATGGTAACCTTGCGTCTGTAGTCGCGCCAGTCCTTGCGTTGTTGGCCAGATCTCCAGGCACGCTGAATGGTTCTTGCAGCATTGCCTAATCTCGTGTCCAGAATGTTCTTGCGGCAGAGATATCCCTTGGTCGCCGCTTCGAACTGGATGAGATTGTTGCGGATAAGTACGAAGTTCTTGCGCTCCTTTTGGCCTCTCCACACCCGTTGGATAGTGGTAGCGGCTTTCGTTCGCCTCGCTTCGTCGGCATTACGTCTTGCAACACACCCACGCACGAGAGACTGAAACCCACGGACAGAGCCAATGGCCTCCAGGTAGCGACGGCGGTAGTACTTGGCGCGAAGGTTCTTTTGGATCATGATGGCGGCATCGTTGAGGCGGCTGGTTCTCAGGTTCTCAAGGAAGGCAAGCATACCAGCACGGAAGAAGATCTTGGTCAGACCAAGCTGGTACTTGCTTGAGCCATCGTTAGCCGATCCACCAAGGGCCTGGGTCAGAATGGCATTGGCCATGTCTCGGAGGTCAGAGGTCCATAGTGTTGATGGTACAAGCATGTAGTAGCGCAGAGCGAACTCTTCGTAGGTCCATCTTGTTGGGTAACCGGCACAACTGATCCTGACGGTCTCGAGCACACCACAAGCACGCAATTGACTCAAGACCATGGGGCCTTCGAACTTCCAAGCCTCCTTGGCCTCGTTGGGCTTGATACAACGAATGTAGTGCACGTCGGTAGAGTTGATAGTGCTCATCAGTTCGATCAAAGACGACTTGAAAATACCACCGAGAGTGGGCTTTCTGGCAGTGGCAGCACCAGGTCTCTTTCCAGGTGCGGCAACAGCTGAAGGCTTGGATTGAGCAGCTGCAGTGTCGCGCTCACGAACAGCTGAAGCAGCTTCCAGAATCTCGGTAAGGAAGGAGTTGGACGAGGCACGGAGAACTTCCATGTGCTCGTCGGGAACGGTATCTCTGTTCTTCTCGATGAAGCCATCAGACTCATATGCGACATCAACAGCGTAATGGCAGACAGTGAAGGCCGACTTTCCGAAACGAGGCTTCTTGAAGAACTTTGACTTGCTGTCACCGAAGCTGGTGTGAAGCTTAGTAACGAAAGACTCATCGGATCCCATGGGCAGTCTGGATTCTTCGTCAAGGAGAGCGAGAACACCAAGCTTGCCTTCGATCAAGTCGATACAAGGCTGGTTGTCAGAGAAATCAATGAACTTCCAATCAATCTCTTCCCGGAGATATTCCTCCTGCTCGAGCTTGAAGACATGCTGGTTGAACTCTTGCTGCAGCTTCTCGTTGGCATAGTTGATACAGAACTGTTCGAACGAGTTCTTGGCGAAATGCTCGAAACCGTAGATATCCAATACACCGATGAAGGAGGTGACGTTCTCGAGAACTTCGGGGGTTGCTAGACTGCTGTTGAGAATTTCGACGAGCCAATCGAACAAGCTGGAGTAGATGTACTTGGCGACTGAATCACGAACGACGGTGGCTTGCTGCTGGGTCAAGTTTGACGTAATCTTCTCACCTCTAGTGACAAGCTGTTTCTTGACGGTCCATTTGGCGAAGCTTTCAGCGTCAATTCCAAGAAGTTCACAAGCCTTGACAACTGATGCGTCGGTAGCGGAGAGTTGTGAGTCGGTGCGAGTAGCTATGATCTTGATGTTTCCGATGTGCAACAGAGCGGCGAGGATTCTCCAGATGGACGACTGCTGCTCAATCGACACACCAATCCTGCTCAGGGCCTCCTTGGTGTCGCTGAACTCCTTGGCGTCGTCCAAGCCTTCTATCTGAGCAGCATTACCCTGATTGAGGTAATCGAACTCTTCCACGGGTATCAGACCAAGCTCTTCTTTCTCAGCATCCGAAGCACCAGCCACGAGCTGGTAGAAGATGTGGTAGTTTCTCTCCTTGAGTGGTTGGAAGACCAGTCTCGAGCGCTCGAGCAGGTAGACTCTGATCCTCGCGCCGATAATGTCCGTCTTCTTGTCAAACATGATCTCGATATATTTTCCGAATCTTGACGAGTTGTCGTTGCGCGTTGTCTTTGCGTTACCGAAAGCCTCCATGATAGGATTAGTAGCCAGAATTTGCTCTTCGGTCTCGCTCATGCTCTCGACGCGGCCCTTTGAGCGGGAGCCAGGCTGGTCTGGTGATTCTCTTGTAGCGAAGTAGCGCATGATGTATTTTGCGGAAACCGTCTTTCCGGCACCAGACTCTCCCGAAACGACGATTGTCTGGTTGCGGCCATCTCGAAGCATATCCCTGTGCTGTGTTAGCATCTGTGTATAGCGCAGCGGTCAGGAGGACATACGCGAAAGCCTCCTCTGCTATAGCAAACAAATGCGGCGCTTGTGTCTGGCGCTGCTTGCCGGCATAAATCTGCACCATGCCCGGTACGTAGAGCGAGTCGACGCGGGCGAAGGGGTTGGTAGCAATAAGGACAATGCCTGAGTATGTGTAGATCTCTTTCTGTGCATATCGTAGTTTGATGGCTTGCAAAACTGCAGGACCGTGTCAGCGCTGTCGTTGGCGGCTGGAGGTGCGAGTGGGAAAGGCATGTTTACCTGCGGGCTCGTTCAAATGCGAAAGATTGGTGAGATCGTCACTGGCCTCCAACATTGTCGGGTTCATCAGCGGCGGCAGTTTGGCGTCCTTGCCCTCTGCGATGGCGGCCAGCGTCGTCTCGATCGTCTTGGTCTGCAACGATCTGTCAGCGGTGGAGCGGGTTGTTTGCTTGCGGGCTCGCATACCTCTCCATTGGCCAGCTGGAAAATCAGCGTGACCTTCTCGCCGTCGATGTTCTTCTGCTCGACCTCGGAGGCCACCCAGCCTTCGGTGACATCGGGCTGCCACGCCTTGGTGCCGACATCATACGTGGCTGCCATGTTGGACCGGATGTGCTAGTCGAGGGAGGGACGGGAGACGTGGGAGCGTGTAGCGGCCGTAGATAGTCGTGTCCGCAGGCAGGTCAAGAATGCTGCAACATTCAAAACGAGCGGCTAAAAGAAGGACAAGTTCAACCCCAGGCGACTCCTTCAACAGCAAAAGATTAGGGAGTGTGAAATAGGTATTATGGCAAGAAGTTCCTGAGCCAGATCGGTGTACGACCAAAGGGTCCCTCTGCCGGCATAACATTCGTAACATTCGATGGGCTCGTGCTTAAAGGGGGCGCACGTGCCACCGGGACATGGGAGCCCTCCCCGCAAAACCATAAACACAATTTCTGAAACACCTCTTGAACAACTTCACCTCTTGTACCACATGCTCGACTTGCTCTATATGCACACTTGTCGTCTACTCGACTTGCGGAAGCACGTGTCACTACCACTATGTATCGCGCAAGGTCGGAGTAACTGGCTTCTAGAATGTAGTCAACATGTTTGTTGTATCTTTCATTGTTCAACAGGCCGAGAGTGTGTGGAAAAGACTCGGGAACAAGCAGATAGCAAATTTTAGTGCCATGAAGCCCTAGAGTCCTCTATCCGTTCGTACATTGTGTTTCTCATATACTTGAAGATCAAATCAGCTGTATTCGAAACACTGTAGCCGAATTGGCCTTGTCGTTGCGTCGGACATCGCTGTCGGATATGTAGACAGGGTGTGACCATCAGCCAAGCTTTCATGACAACTGTTCTTCGACAAAAAGCATCCTTGGTATTGTGCATGACCTTATTCAATTGAATGGCATTGATCATCGGAACTCATGCTGAACGCGTCAACAGACGGTGCGTTGAGCGATCAGATTAATTGATAGTCATAACCTGGCCTTACGCCACCTCAGCCCTTCCCTTGTTCGTTGAAAGACAAGCGGTCAGCCAGCCTAGTGAACAGCCTCACAAAATCACATCATCATCAACCAGATATCCAATGTTTTTGAACTTGTTGAATTGTTTTTCTTTTCATTCAGGCTTTCCTTTTGGTAGCCTTGGTCCTGTAGCTGCTGCACTACAAGTGTTTATACATGCTTCTGATAATCAAAAAAATAATAATACTCAAAACGATTCGCGTGTTTTCATTTCCCACATGCTTGCCCCAAGTCGTGATACTCCATGTTGAATGCCCTTATTTTCTCTATCCTTTTTGAATGACGAATTTGTTTGTCCAATATTCCAGATTGCTATTAAACAGACAAGAAGAAAAGGTGCGGACGTCAAAGCAGAGTCTTTTAGTACAAGACTCTGGTTCTGACGCGCGAACCCAGGTCCTCGAGGCTGTCGTACAGGCTGGAAATATCTCTTTGGTTGACATTGCTAATATCAGCCATGAGATATGCGACGTCGCCTCTTGAATCGGTCATTTGCTTGTCGACGTTATGTTCACCAAGGACCTCGTTGACGCGTCTCAACACACCGGGAACGTTCTTGTGAATGTAGATGATGCGGACGTGGTTGGGCTCGTCGGCAGTCAAGCTGCGGAGGTTGACTTCGGGCATGTTGACGGCACCGACGGTGGAGCCCTCGTTGACGTACTTGGCCAGGGCCTCGGCGACTTCGACACCGATGGCGCTCTGGGCTTCCTCGGTACTGCCACCGATGTGGGGGGTGAGGATCAGGTTCTTGAGAGAGCGGAGGTCCTCGGCCCAGGTGTTGAGCTCCTTGTTGAAGTACTCGCCGTTGCCGGCGGGCTCGTTGGGGTAGACGTCAATGGCGGCACCGGCAATCTTTCCACTTCTCATGGCCTCGACGAGGGCGGGAATGTCAACAACGGTACCTCTTGAGGCGTTGATCAGGTAGCTGCCCTTGCGCATGTAGCCAAACTGCTCAGTGCTAATCATGTTCTGGGTCTCGGGGATTTCGGGAACGTGGAGAGTGACAAAGTCGGCGCCTTCGAGAAGGGCCTTGAGGGTAGGGACCTGCTTGGCGGTACCCATGCTCATGAGGTTGACGACATCGTAGTAGATGACGCTCATACCCATAGCCTCAGCCAGGACGGAAAGCTGGTTACCAATGTGACCGTAACCGACAATACCCAGAGTCTTTCCACGGACTTCCCAGCAGCCAGCAGAGACCTTGTTCCAGATACCCTTGTGCAACTCCATGCTGCGGTCGGCCAATTGTCTGGCCAGGGCAATGATCTCGGAGATGACGAGCTCGGCGACTGAGCGCGAGTTTGAGAAGGGAGAGTTGAAGACGGCGATACCAGCGTTGGCGGCATAGTTAAGGTCGACCTGGTTGGTACCGATACAGAAGCATCCAATCACGATAAGGTTCTTTGCGTGTTCGAGGACCTTGGGGGTCAGCTTGGTCTTTGAGCGGATACCAATGACGTGAACGTCCCTGGAGAGAAGAGGTTAGCAGATTCAAAGGTAGGAGAGTGCTGAAAGTAATACTTGATCTTCTCAATGAGTTGGTCCTCAGGTAGCGAAGACTTGAGAGCCTCAACCTGATAACCCTGCTGTCTCAGGATGTCCTGACCAGTGACGTTGATGTTCTCGAGCAGCAAGACCTTGACATCTTGAGTGTTGAAAGGCTTGAGCTGCTTAGCGGAGGCGGCGGACTGCGAAGCGCGATGGCTGAAGCTGCTTGACGGCGAGGTGAAAGTGGCAGTAGGGCTGGTAGAGGGGTCGAAGCTGTTGGTGACAGCAGAGTCGTCGCGGTTGCGAATGGGGATGTTTTGAGCGGCAGACATGTTGTTATGAGCAATTGACGAGCAGTACGGGAAGAAAAAACCAGAACAGGTAAAAGAAAGCCAGTCGATGGGGGTGGGAATTGAGAGAGAACAAGGCGAGTATTTTTGAGCGATCAAACAATGCCCACTTGAGCCCCTCTGAGTCAAGTCGCGCAACAATTTCTTGACCCTCCCGATGACGGCGTTGCCATACGATGCGGATCGCGCCATCCCACGAGAGCCGCGCCACAAAACTCCAGCCCTCCTCAATTTCTACCGCTGTGACAAAGCGACCCCCACAGTTTCCACCATTGTTCATGTACTGACTCACTATATCATCAGTTTGAATGAGAAATCCGCTGTAATAGTCGGTCGAGTTGTCATCGTCTGTTCGCCCGGACGACGACGCTTGCACTGTTGTTAGGGAGGTACTCGAAATGTCGCTCTCTTGTAAACAATGTCTCGATTCCAGTGGTTGCTATTCTGAACAACAAACGAAACCCCCTCTGACGCGCCTCACATTGTCTGCTTGTGACGACCGTCTGTTGTCCGAGAGTATGATTATCAGCTATATAGGGGAGAAAAAAAGGATGACACACGTTGCCAATCAAGTGGAAACGGACAACTGAAGAAAAAACAACGCTGCTGTAATAAAGAACATCGAGCTGCGTGGGATGAGGGAATGGTGCTGCGTCAAGGAGCGTGACTTTTTTTGGTCCGATCAAGGCCGCGTCGGGTGTCGGTGGGCTTGCTTCGGTGGGAAGAGCAGGCAATATACACATGGCAAGACCCGTGATCCGACGGCGGCCAGTAGATCGGTGTGGTTGGAACTGTCATTGCCAGATGAACCAAGTCTAGTATGGTGATGCGAAGGAACCTTGAGCACTTCTCATCTAGCTCTGCTTGCACTCGGCAGTCTCCTGCTTGGGCTTTGAGCCGTCACCCTGGGATTGTTGTTAGCTGGCTAGTCATTTTGTGGTTGATCAAGGAATATGCTTACCTCTTCGTCTGACTCCTCCTCGTCATCTTCGTCATCGCGGTCGAAGTCCTCCTCATCCTCATCATCCTCGTCCTCGAACTCGTCCTCATCGTCAAAGTCCTCGAAGCCCTGCTCGAATTGCAGAGCCTCACCGGTGAACCAGTCGATGGCACGGGGAATGAGCTTCTCCTTGATGTCCTCACCCAACTGGTAGTCAAGCTCGAGCTTGGCCTCAATGTCGTCCTCAACATCCTCGTCATCCTCGGTAGGGGGGCTGGCGGGGTTGAAAAAGTCGAAGAATGAGGGAGTGGGGATGGTCTTCTTGACAATGCGGGTTTGCTTGGTGTCTGTGAGGGAGTTGTTAGTGGCTGCCTTTGGTGAATCAGGATGAATGTCAACTCACTCTTGTTGCGCTGCTTCTTGCTCTCAACTCTAACGGTGAGGTCCTTGCCAGATTGCCAGTCGATCTTGTCACCCTCGGCGTGGTCGTAGATGAAGTCACCGCCGTAGCCGTTCTCCTCTTGGTAGTAGTAGGTCTTGGAGATGGTCTTGTTGGTGAAGAACTCGTTCTCGGCGAACTCGAAGATGAGACGGAATCCGGGGCGGTCCAGGTACTCCATGCGGATGTCGGTCAAGAACTTGAGGGCGCCCTCGTCACGGTCGGTGATGGTCTCGGCAAGCGATGAGTTCTTCATGGCGGACAGCCAGAACTCGGGAATACCCTTGATGTCGGCGGAAGACTCGTCGGCCTTCTCGGCCTCGTCTTCCTCCTCATCCTCGTCGTCCTCCTCTTCGTCTTCCTTGCCAGCCTCAACCTCCTGCTCGGTAGGCTCGGTGGAACCGTTGATGATCTTGGCACGCTTCTCGTAAAGAGGGGCGTACTTGGCGAAGAACTTCTTCTCGAGAGCAAGGACCTCCTCCTGGAACTCGGCCTCGAGCTTGGAGTGCTCCTTCTGAACACCCTTGAGACCAGCGACACGTCTGCGGACAGGGGCGGGGAGCGACTCGACGTAACCGGATGATCTACCGACGAGACCGCTGAGCTTGTTCTGCATCATGGAGACGAGGGCGGGGTTGGCAGCGAATATTGAGGCAGCGTCCTCTGCGCAGGTAGGTTAGTGATTGATGGCGGTAAAGTAGAGCGGGTTGCGCGTACCTTCTTTGATGCTGGAAACGCCGGGCTGTTGTGCGCGAGACGAGATGGGAGCCTTGTCGAGAGGAGTGTTTTGGGGGGTACTGCTATGGTCAGTGACTGCTTGATCGGTGCGAACCATGACCATGTCGACGGTGGTGGGAGTGATGTGTGTATGGAGGAAGAGTCGTGACGGGCGCAGACGGATGGTATGGCCGAGGTGCAGGGGATGGAGGCAGGCGCAAGGTGTTGTTGTTGTATGTGTGTGGCGGACGGGCGTTGGGGTGGGACTCACGGCGCAGGCTTGCTGCCCTTCTGGGGGATCATGTTGTCGCTCATGTTGCCGATAAATCTGGTTGAAGAATGCTTCGACAAGGGTGTGGATGTGGGTGGGAGGAGGTGGTGCGGTGGTTGAGAGAAGCTTGACTCTTGAGGTTTTTGCGGACGCGGGGGAGCGAGCAAAGCAAAGGCAAACAATCCACTCGCCCCCTTTAGGAAGTAGTCAAGTCCCGACGACGAAATTTTTCTACCAACAAAGCTTTCATCTGTCGGCAAGACACGGCTTCTTTCTTTGATACATTGTGTATTGCCTATCGACTGATTATTCATGGCCACTATCCGCCCTGTTCCTGCCTGTCCGTCGCTTCCATCTCCAGCAGAACACTTGACCGACTCGCCTTGTCATGGTCTAGCCCCAGTTTCTAGAAGGCGACCTTCGAAGCAGCCACAAAATCTGCAAGGCAACAATGGCCAAGGACTGCCGACTCCCATGTCAAAGCCTCTTTTGTTCCCATCTTTCAATGGCACGTCCCTTGACTGCTTACGAGTGGTCTGATGTCTTTGCAATCATTACTTATCAAGCTTCCACTCGTACCGTATGGGTATTTGCTCAGACAAAATGAGCGGCAAAGCAAGACTATGCACATTACTGTTGACTAATCCATATCAGCTCATGGCCTTTGTATCAATATCTTGATGCTGTGTCACAAGTGATTATGTACAGCCATGAAGAGCGTTGAAAGCGCCAGATTCTCAATCTCCAAGCCATTTCCATGTGACGCGCGTGGTCAACACGTGCAAAGAATTTCGCGCCGCGAGACACGATCTGCGACTTCTCACCATAAATGACCAAACGATCAAACATGACCATTCTACAGGAATAGAAGAGTGATTCTTCAATCTAGAGAAGGCGCGTCCTGTACGACACCACGGGTCCTTCACGTTTTAGCGCCCATTGAACCGGCTTCAACAGCAGCTCATCATTCTGCGAACGTCCCCAACGAGCAAGCCCTTTAATCTGCGAATCGCATCAATCTGCTTTCCAAGCGTGCTGACGTGCATCGCCTTGCGATAATCAGCTGTTTCGCCGAGATAACGATGGAGTGTCCATTTCTCTGCGGTTTCCATACACCCAATGATAGTCAAGCAGAGTATCACATCACAGCCCATATCGAGCTGCAGCATACTCCAGAGTCACAATTCACGGTCGAAGACGAGGATCTGAAATTTGCCCTTGCGCTGCAAAGAGAAGAAGAGCAAGCATTTGCTGACATCAGAAACCGTGACGTTTCATCCGGTCCGTCCCTGAAGCCTGCCAATCGTGAAAAGGAAGGAGCTGCCAATGATGACTTCCCATATGCCGAATGTCCTGAATGCGAAGAGTTCGTTCATCTCATCGAACTCGACGAACACATGGATACACATCTATCGTTAAAGTATTCATCCGACGACATGGCTGGACCCGACTTCAACGCAGCATCATTAGGGCGGCCGTCATTCCAAGGCTCTGCCACAATCGCTCGCCACAGAGGTCGACACAATGGCCAGCCTTTTGGCAAGGAGAACGTTGGTCGCTCAGCAAAAGAGAAATCAAGAGGTATGCGCCTAGGTGTAAGTCAACTCTTTTCTGTTCCTTTTGCTCCCTTTACCTTGTAATTTCGCTGCCGAGGACTGCACCCTGGTCAAATTCCTTCTCTCTCCGAGCCATCACGATAGCGGACGTCGCGGTCTCACATTAGAGAATGCACGAGAGCCATCCTTGACCGCCACATATTCCGTCGTTTAGGGGACTGTCCAGTCTGTGAAAGATACCAGACAGTCTCGGAGAGAGTGGAATTTAGCTCTACAGTGCAGTCTCTCTACACCTTCGGTTCAACCTCTACCAAGAAAACACCACTAATCGCCATAACAGAAAACAGAACTCGGCCCTTATGCTTTCGAGGAAAGAATGCCTGAATGGATGCTCAAGAAACTCCAAGAGGGTGAACCAGTGCGAAGAGTGAACCGCATCGGCAGAAACGGCCAGCTCTGTACGGATCGTATCGTCGACAACGAGGTTCCAGGACTTGTTCCGGTCATCGCGAATCTTTGTACCACACCGTCCAACAACCTTCGAGCAGCTTATGTCTGTCACCCG
Organism: Aureobasidium lini; assembly: GCA_022813425.1. Taxonomy (NCBI): domain Eukaryota; kingdom Fungi; phylum Ascomycota; class Dothideomycetes; order Dothideales; family Saccotheciaceae; genus Aureobasidium; species Aureobasidium lini. Next base: position 279,954 of record JAKLML010000031.1, read on the forward strand.
AGTGTTCAGCATGTGTTCAGAGGTCAGAGACAGACACACTTCTGTGGATACAGAAACATCCAAATGCTGGTATCATATCTGCAAGGTACGAAAGCAAGGGACCATGAACGCTTCGGAAAAAACTTGCCTGGCGTACTCCGGCTCCAAGAGATGATCGAAGAAGCCTGGGATGATGGAAATGATGTTCTTGCCAGACAAGAGACTGGCGGTATTCTCAACACAAGAAAGTGGATCGGAACGCCTGAGGTACGTGCTTTAATCAGCTTCATCAACTCATCCGTCGTATGAAGCACAGCCCTTACGTCGTTCCAAGCACTTCAGGTTCCTGTCCGACCGAGTAACCAGCCATATGATTGGTATATCTGTCAAACAAGTCGCTTACCGCTGAGTTCCAGGTAGAGTCGCTTTGTCTTCACCTGAACCTGCCCTACTTTCAACGTGCATTCTCAAAGACAAAAGGCAAGAAAGCCCACGAGGAGCTACTGGACTTCGTCGAGAACTACTTTACCCAGGGAAGCGCAGACGAACAGACCAAGATACACAAAACCCATCAGGCCCCAATCTACTTCCAGCAACCAGGACACTCCTTGACGATCGTTGGCCTCGAGCGTTTCAATGATGGCGGTCGTAACCTATTGGTCTTCGACCCATCATTTGGGCCTTCGCAAGCTTTGAAAAGCCTGCTCATCAGACCGTCGAGTGCTACGGTGCCAGCAAAAACTGCAGATCACCTGCTTAAAAGCTATAGACGTACCATCGCTCAGCTAGCAAAGTATGATGAGTTCGAAGTTTTGGTGTAAGCTTCGATTTTACTTTCACATCGCGAATGAATGCTGAAATCAACCACAGTCTTCAGGCCCAGGAACATCCAATATAGCCTGTAGGTTTGCTCCGCTACTCGCTTGACCATCATCTGACGTATATAGATTATCGAACAAACGTCTCCGACTCGCTACGTGGATCTCTTTGTCCGCGGATTGTACATGGACTGCTCTTTACCACCAAGGCTTGTTCCGCGATATCAGTGGTGCGGAATACTCGACATTTGGGATGCTCGAATTATCTCCGACGATGAGTTTGAGAGCAGAATCGAATACGATTGGTTGATGTTGCCATCATCAGCCTGGACTTTTGACAACAAGTGGACACAACAGTACTATTACAACACGCCGAATCAGGGAAAACATTCACCAGTACAGTCAAGCACTATCAAACCGGAGCTGCAAGTTGCAAGTCACCACGAGTTCAATGCATACAATCCGGTGCCTGGTGCGCCATGCAGCTCACCAGTTGATCTGTCGGGCATGATAGAGCAGATGACTCTTTGGGCTTGACGAACTGTCGGGCTCGGTTGATGTGCAGCGACTCACGCAATCATCGGGAGGATAGGTATACATTTCATAGTCTTTGTCTATCGTATCATTCGCTTTGCCACGACCGCATGTCAACACCTAGTAAGTACTACAAAAACGTGTCATTGCGAAAAAGGAGATAAGATATCCGTAAGCATTTCTCCGACCCAGAGCAGAAAAGAGGATCTAAAGAACAACATTTCACACGAAGACGGAAGACGGAAAGCGGAGAGAAATGGTATGCATGCAAAAGGCATGAGCCTCTATTTGTTATCTTGTGTGTCTTGACTGTCTGTTCGTCTTGTGTATAAAGAAAAGCCCCCTTGCGAACGCTGGCGCTCCGGAAATGTGTAGGTCTCATTTTTCTATAACGACCTCCATGTATGGTGTGCAACAAGGCACTTGCATCTTTTCATTCATTCCCTTTCCGTGCTGTGTTGTGCTGCGTTGTGCTGTGAAGGAAAATAAAAGGGAAAAAGGGAAAGAAAGGAAAAGTGGTGAAAGGGGGAAGTGAGTAGTGGCGAAGTGGGTTGAAGAAGAAGAGGCTTTAAACCTCACTCTCATCCTCCATGTCCTCCTCCTCATCAGTGACTTCCTTCTTGACGACCTCTTCCTTCTCATCGTCATCTCTGTCGGCACCCATGACGGCATCGTCACTGCTGTTGTTGCCAGCATTGCTCTCGTCGGCGGCGGTCTCAGCGGCAGTGGCACTCTCAGTGGTCTCCACAACAACAGAAGAATCAACAGGGTCGGCGGAGTCGCTGGCGCCCTCGATGGTGGCCTTGGGGACAACAGTGCGCTTCAGTCTCTTGATGTTCTTCTCGTCGTCCTCATCTTCAGAGGAAGTGGTGGCGGTGGCAGGCTTGCGCTTGTTGGTAGTAGCCTTGGCCTTAGCAGCAACTTTGGGCTTAGCAGCAACCTTTCTCTTGAGAGCGGGCTTCTTGACTTTAATCTCCTCCTCCTCGCTGGCGTCCTCGGCCTCGGCATCATTGTCCTCCTCCTTCTTGACGACGACCTTGATCTCATCTTGATCTTCCTCGTCCTCGTCGTCAGAGTTGATCTTCTTCTTGGTCTGGGTCCTGGCTTTGGCGGCGGTGCCTTTCTTGGTGGCCGCGGCGGGTTTCTTGGTGGTCTTTGTGGTGGAGGCGCCGGTGCCGAGGATCTTCTTGCGGCGGGTTTGATTCCAACGAGCTCGGGCGATGGTGCCGTCCTTGTAGTTCATCTCGCCAGCGACGGCATCCCAGTCGGACTAGAGGAGAAGGAAAAATGTTAGTGGTTGTGTTTGGGGAAGGAGAAAAACAAAAAAGGAGAAAGGGGAAGGAAGAATTGGGAAGAAGCGGTGGGAGGAGTGGATGAGGAAGAGAGATGGCATAAGAAAAAGAAAGGACAAGGATAGGATAAGACAGAATGGCATCGAAATGTGATAAGGGAAACGCAAGCTGGGCGTAAAATCACGGTCGTGGAAAAATGAACACGGTCAAACCGCGAGACTTGCGAAGACATGACCCAGAACGCCCATGACGAGGAACAAGAATGTGCATGAGATCGCAAGGTGCAGAATTTGAATGTGCGCGGAATGGAAGTGAAACCGCGGCCGTGAAGAAGTGATGGTCAAACCGCCAGATCTGTCAGAAGAAGACCCGGAATGCGCATGACAAGGAACGATATGGGCATGAGATCGTGAAATACAAAACCGGAATGCGCGTGAAATCGTGACACGCAGAATCGGAATACGAGCGACATGTGAATGCGCGGAACCGGAACGCGCACGAGATCGTCGAGTGCAAGAATGAAACGCGGTGCAAAAGAATGGAAACATACCTGGAGATCGCCCTCAAGGTTCTTCATGATACTGATCAACAGCTTGGTCTCTCCAACGGAGAAGGTGGTGTCGGCGGCGTCAGACATGATTGCTGATGTTGTGTGGTAGTGTGGTATGTTGTTTGATGTTGAATGATCAAAGAGATCGTTGCCGTTAATGTTGGTTGATCAAGAGATCGTTGTTGGTATGGATGGAAGCAAAGTATCAAAGGCGCAAAGGACAATTTGCGTATCTGGTATGAGAAGTAGATGGATGTTGAAGAAGAAAGGATGGAGGAGACAAAGCGGTGGCAGAACTTATAGTCAGTTGGAAAGGCGGTATGAAAGTAGAATCGGAATCGTCAATTGTTGTGAAGAATTGTTCGGAATCACAATAGAAGCAAGTGACGGGAATTCGGTTATTCTGATAACCAAATTTTTGGTGCGGTGATGACCGGAATCGTTTCATATGATTTCGAGATATCTCGAGATATCCCGATTCACTTTCGGAATCGGCGTAGAACGATGATCAAGACCTTGTCTATATAGAAATTTGGACATTCATGCATGCAAAAGTTGATGTATGTACCCAAACAGCCACCTGGCACCAGCATAGGACGTAAGACCTTTACGTTGGCAGTATAGAGCACATACACGATGAAAAAAATGGATGAGATGGGACGTTTATCTGGGAGTTGATCTCTTGTACCCTTTGGTTGGAAGTGAAGAGACGGTTTTAACATACATGATATGATGAATGAGCACAGCTCAAGGACAGAGGACTGCATTCTCTTGATAGAACGACTCCGATAAGAGAAACACAGACAGCGGTGGCATGTGCCGACACAACAGATACGAAGGTTGGAACTCCCTTCGAAATCCCCACAATCAGTAGCAAATCACAACCGACTCTTCAATGTCGGCAAAGCTAAGGAGACAGCTTGAGATACTTTAGCAAGGTACTCCTCATTGGATCAGGTCTGATTGAACAACATGTCATCGTCAGCGTCCTATTCCAGACTCATGTGCTCTCGCTTCAAGCTGGAGCCAGTGTTAGTCGATGAAGCTTCGACACGAGCTCTTTTGTTTGCGGCAGGGGTGCTCGTACTTTCAGGGCTTGGAGCGGGTTTCTTCTTGTATGGTTTAGGGTCGGTGGCCCCGGCACGAAGGCTCTTGTCTTTCTTCATCTCTTCACCGCAAATCTCGACCATGCGAGCAAGGATATCGCGGCGAAACTGGAAAGGTACGATGAGGTAACACCCGAAAGTCTTTGGCGTCCACTCCCTGCGGAAGTCTTCCAGAGTGGTGGGTTCTTTGAACAGGTGAGGGAACTCGAGAGCCACGGCGAAGACAGTGGATGAGCGGATGAGGGAAGTTGTCTTTGACGGTGAGAGGTGCCATCCCAGTTGAGCTTGACCTTTTTTGCAGAGAAGTTCGCTTTTCTGGCCGGTCGTTGGGTAGTAAACATCGAATGTTGATACGGTGACAGTGCGAAATCTCAACTCGTGGCGAATGCAGGACTTCAACTCAGTGACATCATCGCAATTCAGATTGAGTAGCACTCCCACAATCTGTTCGGGCATGTCGTCTTGGAGGTAGATCTCGAGCCATCCGTCGAATGTAGGCGCCTTGAAGCCAAAACGCTTAGGCTTCTCGCCGTCGTCGTGGGTAGCAGTGAGAACTTTTCATGGTGGAGGCATTGCGGAAGAGAGAAAGCTGACGACTTTGGCAACTTTGCAGAGGATGGTGCGTTGTTGTGACAGCCGAAAGAGAAAGCGAGGGTGATGAGCTCGGAAACGAGGGCAATGGAAACGAAAAAGACGCTCATCCGCCAGGATGAATTGTAGTTGTGAGATCGAGTGCAGGATTCGGAAGTTGGAAAATTGCGGCGACAAAAGGCTGGCCGTCTTCAGTCACATGCGAGGGGAGGAGCTCCCATCTTGAAAAGGAAGGCATAACCTTGAACCCAGCTAAAAGTGGAACTGGCGAGGCAGAAACAGCCATCATCTCGTGAAACAGAAACCTTTGCTGTCTGCGAACTAAACGTTAGAAGCTAGCAATAAATTGAAAATTTGAAGTGTTGAATGAGAATCATAAGAAGGGACAACGATGTTTCATGTTGCTCATTCGACAGGAAGAACGCGGGTCGCTCAAGACTCTGTATTCTGTCAAGACTGATACTATTTCAATAGTCATGACAATGTCATCCGGCTGGGGTGAGAAGGAAATTTCCATCTGAGCTGTGCTCTAGGTCTTGCACTCTAGGGTCAGGAGTTGTCTTTTGCTTCATTCTATGAGTTTATCTTGAATTCTTGCTCTGCGAGGGTTCAACTCCTGCAAGCAAGCTCTCAAAACGCCCAACTTTCCAGATCATCACGTCTCTTCACGAATCACCCTGATCTCGACTAATGGCTCTTTCCACATGACCTTCCTTTTGGCCTCCCACATCGCTTCATTCTGCTTCTCCTCTTCCTTCTCTTTTCTCTCTTGCTCAATCTGGACCTTGATTCCAGCCACTCTTTCGGAAAACCGAGGCTTTCGGTTCAATGGATGCGACGGTGGTGACTCCCTGTCACTCAATTGTGAGCATGTATCTTGACATGAAGTAGAGGCTGGAAAGATGCTCACCTACACGCCAGTGACATTGATCTCAGCGATGAAGTAATCCCATTCGTCAGTGACGATATCTGCTGCCAAGATAGAGAGGCGAGACACCGCATCAGCGTATACAGCTGAGCCTGTGGCCTCGGTGTAGAGGTGCGTACTTGCATACTCGCCGAAGCAGATCATGGTATTCGTGAGGCTGGCTGCCATGCTGTCTCGAAGTTGTTCGAGCTGAGTGATGGAGCTTGTCACAGTTGGTGCTGGTCCGCTCTCCATATGCATGGTGGGAAGGTCCTCGAAAGCTGGGAGTCCATCATCTTCTCGGGAAGTACCATCACTGGATGGCAAAGCTGGAGGCGATGATGCCTGCTCAGCCGTAGTGATCGACTCAATGGTATTTCCCTCCGCTCCAGAAGCCCAGGATGACAACACATAGGCGCAGAAAACAACAAAGGTGCTGCCGTGTCTGAGAACAGTGACTAAGCAGAGCTGAGTTTCGACACTCAAGACATTGAGCAAAAGAAGCAGCGTCAAGGTGAGAGCCAGGATGCTTAGAGTAGTAGGATACATGTACATGTCGTGTATGATGATCTGGCGCATGAGGAGCTTTGCAGTATGGACCCTACCGATGCTGATGTTGTAGGTTGATCTGAGGAAGCCAAAAAGTGGAGCGATGATCCCTCTCATGAGCTTTCGGTGAACTCTGACGGTACTATGGTGGAGCTTGACCAGAGCAGAGTACACGCAATGATAAGAAGCGTGGGAGAGCTTGACCATAGCCTGACCTTCACGAGATGCGCAGATATCGCCAAAACTCGTGATGATATCATGAACCACAAGAAAAGGCAGCCTAACGAAGCAAGAAACCGAATCGCGAACTCCATTGGCAATTTCGGGGACATATTCAATGAAGATCAAGAATACGAGCATGTGGGAGACGTAGAGAAAGGTGGAGATGTACGGATAGGCTTCGAGAGCGGTCCCTGGAAGGTGGTTGATGGTCCAGATCATCTTTGCTGCGTTCTTTGATCGATGATGGAGAAAGTAAGATGCAGAATGGAGAGGGAAAGAACGCATATGAGTTGGCCATGATGTCTGCCTGGACATGTGTTGCGAATTGAAGTGTGAAAGTGTTGGTTTGAGACATTGATCTCAGTCTCACGCCGTTCAAGGAAATACGGATTGTTAGAAGACAGCATCGATAAAGAACCTAATCGGCTCTAAGAAAGTAGTTTCACTGGGCTATAGTTAGGGAAAGTGCATGGGAGTTCAGAGAGACCTTTATTTTATTTTTGACGAGAAAATCTTGGAGAATATTCCACGCTCCAACTCTCCTGGATACTCCTTTTTGCACGCATCTGTGCTTCTCTGCCTATCTCTAGGGGCTCAATCCGAACTCTTTAGCAATCTCTGCAAGCTTTCCTTGCTTTACTTGCTACTAATGTCGTTCGAAGCATGTAAAATGGTCCGTAGCACGAACCGATTTACCTACACATCCTCTTATTAGTACCATCTCTTCTATAACCACAATTAATTATTAATATACCTTCCGTCAAACCCTTTTCTCCTATAACTAATTAGCTAACGCATGAACATAATAGTCTACTTCTTTACGGTAAGAAACCATTAGCTTATTAATACCTGCCTCCTACTTGTCCACCTTACTATCTTAACCCTAAGCTCTTATCTTATTTAGACTTTATAGAATCACATTACTAAGACTAATCTTAAGTTTGTCTTCTAGGGTTAAGAGATAGCTATAGATATTGCTAATATCGATTAATAGGGTTAAAGACTTTTTAGATAAGGTAGGGGATAAGGTTTTAGAATCTAAGGAATAGGTAGTAGAGTAAGTAGGGAGGGTAGAGTATACGTTACTAGGCTTACAAGAGTAAGTATTAGACGCATTACTAGCCTTACGAGAGTGATTATGCTTAGATTTTGTTATTATAGGATATAGTTCTAGAGATATAAATTGTAGATAGGGAGATAATTCGTAGTATAGGGCGGCTTTAGCTACTTATATATTACTAGCTTTCTAAGAAGCTAAATAGTATAGAAGAGTAGAGTTTACTAAGGAGACTTTAGGAATTAGAAGGAATAGTAAGTGTTATAGCGCTTACCTATAATAAGTGCTATAGCTAATAGGGTAACCCTACCTAAGGTTACGTAAGCTATAGAACTAAGGTTCTACCCGAG